>JAWRVZ010000026.1:1265000-1337500 GCA_037043235.1 Rhodeus uyekii
ATATATATATATATATATATATAATTTTTTGTTGTATTTATAGTATATCAGTTTATATAAATTATATTTGAGTATAAACTTACTGTTTGCACTTAGTTTTGGTTACACTTTATTTTATAGTATGTATTTGCATGTACTTGCAGTGTACTTAGTCATTAACCAGTTATTGTAATTACTGTAATAAGTACATAGTATGTACATGGGGAACAGAACTGTAAAATAAAGTGCTATTAAACCCTTAATTTACACTAATCATTTGCACTACTGGTGCTAACTTTTAGTGCTATGCAGTTTTTAGCATTTACCTCTTTTATTCTGGTTCCCCGTCCTTCACCGCTTTATGGGTATTTATTTTCCTCAACATTCATTCCTTTTCTCTCTCCTGACTATACTGTCATATCAGAGAAGAAGTAATGTAGTAGATTATGAGGGATTCAGTTCTCACGCACATATGCAGAGAATTAGCAGCAATGTTCTCACGCTACTCTACATGGTGATGTAACTGTCACAGATTAAAATTAGGGTTTATTTGACTGTCTCCCTCTCTTCCTCGATCCCCCATTTTCTGAGTCAGCACAATGACTAAGAGATAAAATCACCTGACCACTGTTGCCATGGAGATGGAGATTTCACCCCCTTCTACTTCTCTCTGCAGCTAGCAGGGTGGGGATGGGGGGATGCTTCCAAAGGTTAAAGAAGGATAGAGCAGACATGGTGTCAGCCATTTTGGTTTGTTAAAAATTCTGAAAAAACTTTATTAGCAATAAGCCACAGACAATGCTGTCTAGATTCAATTTGAGGGGCTTTAACTGTGGTATACAGTTGATTAAACTATAAACACTGTGCTAAATGCTGCCAAAAACAATTTAGCTAATAGTATAGCTTCTAAATTGCTAATAGTATAGCTGCTATCTGCTTATGGGAAGCTATACCAGTCATTGCAATATACCTAAACACTATTTTACAGCAAATGTAAATGTGGGTGCCGTAGCCAAGTTTCAGGTTTCCAACCAAAGATCAAAAACAGAACAATTTGTGTCCCCTGCATATTATAGAACCACTACTTTCCATTGCAAATCAACCCATTGGCCCAAGGTGTGTGTGCTAGTGCATGTATTCAGAGAAAACGAAGATAAATGTGTTTAGAGTCGATGGTTGAATCTAGTTTTTTTTCTTGCTTGCTTTTGTGACCAACATTGATTTATTGTAGAGAGATGCATGCATGCTGTCTATCCTTTGATTAGGCATATCTTACACTGAAAGTCTCGGTCATGGTCATCGTATCTGTAGATGGTGGGTCTGATTATATATAGAAAAGTGTACTATTTATATATAGTTAAACGTTAATTTGTGCTATTTTCTTTATAAGAGGCATGAATAAATACTTAAGATGATATATGTATTATTTTAAGGTGACAGCAGGTACTTGCATTGTAAAATTGACCTTTCCAGGGTCACTGATCCAAAGATCACATGCTGACTCTAATGAACTTTTAAATATTGCGTGCTGTTTGGTTTCAATGTAATGTAAGTATATACTATACTATGCAGTATATAGCTATTCTTCAACCTATTAATGATACTGTATTAAGTGCTCTGGGCGCAGATAATAGCATTAAATTAATAATAATTCAGATTTACAAAGGTAGAGGAATTTAACAAAGACGTTTGACACAGGAGAGTAAAGGAAAGAGAAGAATATATGGTAGAGCAATTTGTGGTTAAAATGAAGAATAGAACAATATATTTGCCTAGGTGAAGCTAGGTGAGATTAGCTATTAGATTAGCTAGGTGCCTAGCTAGGTGAAGCATTCTTATTTAAAGAAACTATAAAATATCCTTTCATTATTTCAGTGTGGAAAATAAAATTGAATACAAAACAGACATGCACCACACATAATCAAGAGACCACAACTGGCACATTAAAATCTATCTTATAAATTGAATATATGTCTATGTAATTGATTAGATCATAATAAAGCTTCCTTATAAAACACTAAGATGCCACAATATTAATGTATGAAAGAAACCTGGAGTTGTTAACACGTTGTACATAGGGTGTTTAAGGCCTATTGCAGTGTCGACTAGAGCTGCAGCTGTTCCTACGAATTTACTACATGTAATTTATTTTAAAAACACACACACACACAAAGAAACAATATACCAAACACGTTTACAATACATCAGTCATGCAAACACACCGATTATGACTTAGCTTATAGTTAGTCCGTTCTATCAAAAAATGAGATTTTTTCAGAGCACACGATGATGTGCGACGTTGGAATTCTGCATTACCGCAGGAGGAGCTTGATCTGCATCTGATTGGTGGCTTGTACCTGCTGCCCGCGCGTTGATTGGGCAGGTGATACGTCGATATTAAGGCGTGCGTGCTTCTATTGGCTGAGAACGTAAATGTGGGCGGTTCTCGTGAGGTTCTCGTTTATGAGGTCGGTTAGTTGGAGAAGCGCATCTCTCACATCCACCGGCGCTTCTTTCCAGGCGGAGTGGTGCGGCAGCTGGCGGTGTCGCGGAAGGACACCATATCATAAAAGGCGGCAGTGCGGCTTCTTAGTTTCGCCGGCTTTATCGCAACTACAAAGACAGTGCACGAGACCGGCATCCCTGCGAAATGCACTCCCTCGTAGTCGACTTTCATTGTATCATTTAGTTTGTCTACGTTTAATATTTGCAAAGTTGTGCAGGTCAATTTATTTAATGTTGCAACGAATAACTTATTTTATACCTTGACTTGGAAGAATCCGCGCATTAGGTCCCTCAGCTGAGGTAAAGCACTGAAACAAAGTTTTAAATCAAGTATAATAATTCGTCTTTCTTAAGATCGTTTTTGATGACTGACATTCTCTCTTCGTAAAAGGCTGTCACTCTCTCCATCACTCTCATATTACCTGAGGAGCACGGACTGACTGCGCAACCATGGGGGTAAGAACGACATCTCTCTTTTACTGCATCATAGCAGACAGAAACGAATAAAAAACATCTTCCCTTTTATTTAAAACCTTATTAAGCAAACTTTAAAACCTGGAAAATGCAGCGTCATGTCCGATGCTGTCAGACATAAAGCGGCAGAATGACATTGACTTGTGCGCGGATTTCTAGACTGCGACACTGATGGGACAGGACGTTCTGCGATCGAGCCTTATAAATGACACGCTGTAATATTCAAATTTTTATGATATGAATGATCAGCAGCAGACACAAGACACAAAGGAACTGCTTTATAAACTTTTGCAATGCTGTCGTCATAGTCGGCGGAGACGCAGTTGACGTTTCAGCGGTTTGAATGATAACGGAAAGCGTGTTTGAATGATAATATCTGGACGGTTATTTTAACCTTCACAAGACTGTCTAATCGGGTTATGTTAGTCAAAGACTTTCTAAAGGGCAACGCTACGCAGTGTCGTCTTTGCCTCGTGATTGTGTGGAGTCTGTCTCTACTCATTAATGCTCAAAAGTTGCAGGTCAAGTTGTTTTTACAGGATTTAGGACTGTTTGAGTGTCCCTCTGTACTCACTGACCGCAGCGTCCCCTGTTCTGGACACTTAATCCGGATGTTCTGAATGTGCGTTTGTGCATCATCTTTATGGACACAGCCGGCTTTGCTGAGTGTGTTTAAGTGGCTGGTGTTCACACACACGCGCACAGAAACGCACACAATCAGAGCCGGTCCATCGCTGAAGTCCACATGCGTCATAATGCGGTTACCGGGAATCTGTACTAAAACCGGCTTATTTCCTGCATCTGTGACATAACCTCGCGCGGGCGATCACTGACAGAGCAGATTTAATACATTCATTTCTGAATAATGACTCGGAAGGTCAGGTTTGAATTGCGGCTAATGGAGAATCACACTAGTACAGCGTGTAACTGCGATGGGGGTGAAACGAATGTCACAGTTGCGCAATTTGCCCCCATCGGCGTGGTTTTACCAAGGTATGGTCGGAATGACGTGGAGAGCGAGCAAGTGCGTAGCGCGGTGTGAATGCCGGCCTTGCGCAGCTGCTGCGCAGTTTATAGCCGTTGCCAGGGACACGGAGAGATGCGAACGCAGTTCGGATCCCTAGCAACATGGCAGAGCTGAATGTCACAGACGCGCTGCAGCGAATGCGTCAAAACTGATGACTAGCGGTGGAAGAGCTGGGCGAAATGATTACGCAGACAGTTTTGTCGAGTCATAGATTAATCCGAGCGCTCGTGCGCGAGTTTACCTGGGTAAATGGGATGGAAAGTAACAGACGCACTAGCGACTTAAGCGCAGTTTTCTTTAAGATTGCCGGCGTGCCGTTTGCTGTCGCAGTGATGCTCGTGGCGACGCACCACCATCAGCATCCCAGCTGTTTTATTCCCTATAGGCCGCTTTCTGCGTCAAACACGAGGCGGAGCCACGCGAGTGGAAATTCCCGATGCCGGCCTGTGATAGGCAAGAGATGCATGCGGATGCGGAAAGCGAATAGATGAAATGAAGTGACATTCGTTGTGGTCGTGGATTAGTCGAATTCTTAAAGGGATAGTTCATACAAATATTACATTGTACATTTTTCATCGAATCCTCATGTAGTTTCATCATCCTCTGCCTATAATCTTCTTCTGCAGAACATAAAATATGAATTTAGACAGAAAACAGTTTCTGACAGTTTGTCAGTCCATCACTTTTCTCCCCCTATATAATTTCCTTTTGTTCTTCACAAAAAAATTAAAAAAATAAAAATGCTTGGGAGCAATATGACACTATATCACCAGAACGTGTTTCCACAATCACAACATTACAAAATATTTAATTATTTATTACAAAATAAATAATTGCGTAAAATATATTTTATTTGGCAAATAAAGAATTTATGTAATAGTTAAGTATAGTTTCTTGCTATTTGGAAAGAGCAACTAGAGGGACACAAACACTAAGAAGAATGTGCATGACATTAAAATAGGTTATAGGGTATGTCTATAATGAATATTAATTACTGGCGGCATAAACCAATCTAAATATAATTTCATTGATCTAAAAATAGAGACAGACAGAACAACTGGTGGCATTCCAGTATGTAAATTTCAGACACGTGATGATGATGCACCAGTAGGTACATATAGTGCAGCCTATACTCACTGCAGGTGAGTGCCTTTTTTTTTGGGGGGGGGGGGGGATTGGGAGGGGAGGGATTGTGCTGCAGCAGGGAGGGGGAGGAACACAGATCCTGTTACATGTAATTAGCCTAGCTGAGCTTGAGTTTCCAGAGTGTGAGTGGGTTGGGTTACCTGGGTACAGATGGTACAGAAGAAGATGAGGACACAGAGGTGTTCATAATGTGGAACCAGAACGCAACGATGCATACAATTTCACACACCAATTTCTTTTCATATTTTGAAAGTCAGTGAACTTTGTGAAGCATACAGATTGAGTATATGATATTATATATATATATATATATATATATATATATATATATATATATATATATATATATATATATATATATATATATATAAAGTAAATATAAGTGATTTATGTGTCTGTGTATTTGATTCAATTATGAAGTCCTTCATTTATCATTTTCCCTCAAGATATAGATTGTATTCTAAATTTAATTATGCATTTAATAAACTAATAATGTAATTATTGTAACAAATTAATGTAACAAATTTGTATTCTAATTAATAATGTAAATTGATTAATACACAATATCCTCTCCCAGCATCACATCCTAAATAAAATCTGGATGTTCATGTTTCACTTTCTATTGAGCACATAATCAGTAAATTTCTACTTATAGATGACTCTTTTGAAACAACAGAAGCTTTTTAGCTAAATGAGTCTTTGTTTTGCATAGAAATTTATACTTCAATGAACCAATGTTATTGGACCATATTTAAAGGTATGAAGCATTTGTTGTTGTAGGGATTAAAGGTGAATGCTCTTTGTTTACACTTTTATGCCATCTTAAAAGTAGCTTACTGTTAGTTGTCTCAGAATAAGATGACAGACCTCAGGTTTAAGTGTGTTGGATTGGGTCTGTTATGTCTCATCATTCTGTCCAAGGCACGTCTGTGAGTGGAGCGAATACTCAAGGTCAGATTACCCTCTCCTCGTCTTTCCTCAGTGTTGATGTAGTGTAACTGCCCCCTGAGGTCAGAGCCGCTGTGATGGCGCTCCACTGGTGGGAACATGCACGGAGTGCCTGGTTCAGGTTCCACATCCACACCACATCATTTATTCATGTAATCCTTTGTTGGTAGAGGAGCAGAGAAAGAAAAGTCCATTCTGATGGAAGGAATTCTGTGGCACACCTGATCATCGGCTCTTCTTTAACTAGAGCTGTTATGAACAATCAGTGTCAGACGTCAGAGAGAATGTGAGACAAAAGTGATGAAATGGCAAGAGAAACTGTGTGTAGAGTATGTCTGTGTGGAGACAGAATAAAGAAAGGAATCCTGAGACAACCCTTTTGAGACGGAAAGCATCTGTGTGTCCTGCTGTGACTGTAATTTGTGGCAGTGATTTATTGTTTCAATCAAGAACATGCACACAGATGCTGCACACTCTGGCAAAGCTGATTGGCTCAGTGGATGAAGTATAGACAGATGGAAGGATATAATAATGGAAATAGAAGAGCAGGAGCGGGGATATAGAGGTAATACTTTGACAAGAAGGATTATAGATTTTGTTTAAAGTGAAATGAAATTATATTGCAACTCCCCTTCTTTTCTTTTTTTCACTCCTTTAAATATGTGTGTGTGTGTGTTGGTTGGACTGTGTATGGGGTTACATGACTATGGGTAAAGGAACTAAATGTTCTCGTCATTGGAATTATTTAATCTCATTATTTTTAATTGATTAAGGAGGTTTCTTCATTTTCCCATTGGTCTAAATCAGTGATTCTCAAACAGTATTCAGAGGCACTCAAAGATGGTTCTGCTATAATGACAAAGGAATTGATACTTTTCTTATTTACAGAAACTAATAGGGGCAATAAATAAAATAGTTATAATCAAATAATTAAATTCCATAATTCCAAAGGTTTACACTTTTATTATCAATTAATTTAAAATTACTTTTCTAATAATTTGCGTGTTATTACAATAATTTAAAAATCATTTTTAAAAACTTTTTTTTACAGATAAATATTATTGTTACAGTTATGTTCTGAGTCAGTTTTCTGTCATTGCTGTTTTCCTATTAGTTTTTTATTAGTTTCCATGGTTACTCATTTCATTAGTCATTCTGTTCAGCTGTTGCCTAATTAGTTCCCTTTGTTTTTCCCTGTATATCAGTTCTTTTGTTTCATTTGTGAGTTGTTTGGACTTGTCATATGTGTTGGTTTAATTTACCTGCCTTCATCTGATGGATTATATAATAAAGACTTCATTTGTGATTCATCTACTTCATCATGTGCTTATAAACAACCTGATTGTAACAGAAGACTGACCCAAGAAAGGATATATCAATTTTTGCTGCGTTTTCAGTTTTTGTTTCATTCTCCTCACAATCGACCTACCCGCCATTCAACTCCTGTGGCTGGAGTAGCTGGACCATTCGCTGGAGGACCAATCAAGAGACTTTTTAGATGTGGTGTGCCTTATGCACTACTTTGACTGCTCACTCTGGGTTTTTACCATGCAAGCCTCAGTCTCAGTCTAAGACACGCCTGCCAGTGAACGGTCCTAGTAAGTTTTCTGCCACTTATGTGGAATGGGTGCTGGTGAACAATGGATCAGAATTAACCATAAGCCCAGAGGAAGACATCACCAGCCCCTCCAGACTCAGAGCCCAGCCAAACACCAAACACCAGTCCACTGTGTGGATGTGACGTCAGAGCCCACAGCAAATGGAGAGTCAGTGCAAGAAGGAGCGAATGAGCAAACCATTGCCCCGAAGCCTGAATCTCACAATGTTGATGACCAGGTGTGTGAGCCAGCAACATCATTATCGTGGAGTATGAAGGTGTGGAGAGGAGCCCAGTGCACCATCCCGCCACAGATAGTGAGTCATTGCAGGAGTCTGTAGAATGTTTATTGGTTTTTGGAGAGGATGAGCCTCTACCCACCCAGACCTGGTCACATCCAGCATGAAGTATTCAGTGTCCCCAGAGTCCCTGCCAGCTTCCCTCTCCCAAACTCAGCCAGTTTTTCTGCACAGTCTTCGCTGTCCTCCATCAGCCCCTGGGCTTCTCCTCTACCCCTCTTTGACGTGGATTCTTCTGTCACTCCACCTCAGCTTGTCGCCCTGACTCTGCCTTGACTCTTCCTTCCCTGGTCTCCACCAGGGACCATCTGCCTTACAGTTACAGCGGGCTCCCTCGGACCACCGGCTCCACCTGGGTTGGATGTTCCCCCTACAACGGCACGGACCTACGAGCCTTCTGCTGTTCTCCATATTTCCACTCCCATGGCTACATCTAGCTCCGCCCTCCCTCTGACTCCACCTTGGCCCTCAGTCGCTCCAGTTCCCCCTAGGGTCGTTGCTGCAGCTCTGTCGTGACCTCAGGAGCCTTCAGTGTCACTTTGTTCCATCTGCTCTCCGTCTCTGCCTAGGGCTCTACCACCATCAGCTGCATCTCCCATCAGTTATCCTCATGGCTTCATTGAGAACTAAGAATTCTCTGAGAGATCTTTGACATGGCTCTTCCCTCCCTCAACATCAGCCTGGCTGGTCTTCCCCTGACTCTTCCTGCGCCGGGCTTCACCAACCGTCATCTACACCCTGCTCTCTCCCTCTGTCATCTTCCCTGGTGTCTCGTTGTCTTCCAGAGCCTCCTTCCTCAATTGGACGGTCAGAGCAAGGAGGGCATAGTGTCACAGTTATGTTCTGAGTTAGTTTTCTGTCATTGCTGTTTTCCTTTCTGCCTGAGTTCATTATTAGTTTCTACGGTTATTCCTTCGTCATTCTGTTCAGCTGTTGCCTAATTAGTTCCTTTTGTTTGTTCCTTGTATATAAGTTACCTTTGTTTAATTTGTGAGTTGTCTTTTTCATGTATATGTTTTGTTGTAATTTACCTGCCTTCATCTGTGGTTTCATGGTGGATTACATATTAAAGACTTTACTTATGATTCATCTTCTTCATCGTGTCTTATATACAACCCAAATGTGACAATTATAGAGCTTTACATAACTAGAAAAATCTATATTGATTTGAAAAATTATCTTTTGATCTCCATACCCCCCGACCACTAGTTTTTCCCCCTGAAGATTTTACCATGACTTTTTCTAGTTGAGAAATCACATTTTTAAAATTCCCTCATTCCTTCATCCAGGTTTCTAAGACCCTGAAACTAACAGTTGATGAGGGAGCAAATGAAATATGAAATATTTCATCATCTTGATTTATTTAGATTTAGAATTTTTCGAGCTGTTTTAGCTTATTTTAAAGCTTGTTTTGTCTTATTTTAAATAATTTGAGCAATAAGTCTTGCAGCCTCCTTGAAAGGCCTCCTGGTTGAGAACCACTGGTATAAAGAGTACATTAAATATTCAGACATACATTTGTGTACACATATAGATGACATAAACACATCCAATAACATACAATAAATAATTAAGACACATAAAATGTACTTGTACAAATATTTTATTTATGTTTGGTATTTGCTTCAGTAAACTCTGCAAATACAGTCTGGCTTTTTTGGGGGGGATGGTGACGATTCAGAGGGAGCTAATCCCAGTGTGCCCGTAATCAGATTATTTAATCTGTACTTTGAGGCCCAGACCTTGCCTGGTGTACATCCCACGGCATAACAGATGGCACAGCAAGGTCACTTACACACTCATTCAATCACATACTGGATGAAGTGTTCAGAGTTATCTGCTCTTGAACAAGCACTTCATGACTCACTCCAGAGTCGCGCACACAAATACACCCTCAGGTCAGATCAAAAAGGCCTTTTTCTGGATGTATCGACATGTGTAATTGACACACTCATGGTAATATATCGCACTAAGGGCAGCATTGCTACCATAACAGTGGTTTAAACGCTTTTTGAATAGATGCAGCTTGAAGATGGTCATCATTACAAATAACTAAAAGTTTTTTATTTGGAGCATTAAATTACTATACTAAAGTGGGATGAGCTCCTTATGTTAGAGGGAGAGAGACTAAAAACGGTACCATATCTTAGGAACACATATCTTAGGTTTCATCATGGCTGCAAGTTACATGCTGTTTAAAATTTTGAGGTTGATCAAGAATACAGTGCTATAAAAATTGTAATATTTTGAAATATTATTACTATTCCAAACAACTGTTTTATACAGTAATAGTATATTAATAGTTTAGTAATTTAGTCCTGTGATGGCAAAGTTACTTTTTTTAGCATCATTACTCCAGTGTTCAGTGCTCTGACAGTATTTATTTAAAATAGTTTTTTGTAACATTATAAATGTCTTTACTGTCACTTTTGTGTTTGTTACTTTCAATTAAATGCATCTTTGCTAAATAAATTGATGCATTAATTTCTTTCAAAAAGGATTTGAATGGTAGTGTAAGCGACCATTCAGTGCTTTGCTAGAGTGCAATAGGACAGGTCCAGATGTGCACATCTCTGTATTAAGGAATTTGTGTAAAAGTATATGTAACATAAAATCATTCCTCTCATTCTAAAAGCTTTTAAGGACGGGATGACACACAGACCCTGGAGAATCAGTGTGCTTGTTACAATTCTATAAATACAGATATTCATAAAGGCTGCTGTCCCCTGGCAAACTCGAGCAGTTGTTTGCTCTTCCCAAAGGGGAGGTTTGCTTTGCATATTGGCAGACTAGCTTACATTGTCATAATCAGAAAGTTCAACTCATTGAGGAAGAGGTTTTGATAGTTCCTGTTTTGACAGTTTTGATATTTACTGAGTTGGTCTAACAAAAATAAAACATAAATTTGCCTGGAGATATTCTTAATTTGTATCTCTTTTACTCCAGTGCGACTCAACCTTTTTGACTCTAAGTGCCTCTGTTGTTTACAACAACATAGGTGACATGACTTTTTCAGTTGTTTGTGATTTACTGGACAGTTATTTACATTGTCATGGACAATGAGTTACATTAAAATTACATTAACATATTTTAGAGTTAAGTCAATTAACTAAATACATTTATTTTAGTTGTATTGTAGTGTTTTGTCTTATTTTGAGTCATTTTAAGTCATCTCGAGGCCCCCCTGGAAGTTAGCTGAGGCCCCCAGTGGGCATCGCCCCTGATTGAGAGAATCACTGTTTTAATCCAAATTTATTAGCTTTGAGGCTAAAATCTGTATACTATTGTTCTCCTGAAACTAATGCTGTACTTGGCAAAATTAACCATGTAAACACTTTTAAAATTCACATTTGTTCTCCTCTAGGATAAAGGACCAAAAATATTGATGACTCATCCTGCACTGCACAGATTTTGGCCCAATCAGATTCTCTCTAGAATAAAGGATCTAGGATCTCAACCTTTTTTGGGACTCCCACCCACACTTGCAGTTATATCCCGTATAATATTTTAGAGCTTGTTGGTAAAGTATTTACATCCATTATAAAAAATAAGCAAGAAAAATCCTGTTTCTTTTAACTTATTTTAATAATTGTTTTGTCTTATTTTAAATAATTCAACATCATCTTGAAGCCCCTTTGGGATTTAATAAGGCCCTCTAGTGGGCCTCGGCCCCCTGGTTGAGAACTGCTAAATTATGAATATCATCAACAATAGAAAATATTAAATTAAGTTAAGTTTGTCCAAACTTAAGTAGGACACATAAGTCCCTGGGCTCAACAACCAAACACATTTCTTCTCTTTGTGTGTCTTACTCTTTAAATTGTGATTCACACATGCAGACTGAATGAGTCCTTCAGTTTCAAAAGCATCAATAATTTGTGACAAGAGTTCAGGGGACAGACCTCAGCACCAGAGACTGTGTGTGTGTGTGTGTGTTCTGACACAGTCGGTAGAAACGTTACTGTGCTGGCGTGTAATTCCAGCCCATCGGCTCTGGTTCTCTCTCAGAGCTTTACTGTGTTTTTCTCTGCATGGAACATGCAGTCAGTAACTTTACCACAAGAGAACAATTATATCTCTTTAGGAATTAGGTAACCACTGTAATCGCTCGATGACACACACCGAAGACTTCTACTGTAAACCATACTGTATTTTTAATCACATAAGTTTAGCCTATTCAATAATAAAAAATAAAAAAAACTTCCATACTGAAGGGTTTTCTCCCAAGGTCCAAATAAGTAGTTTTAGTTTTTAAAGAATTATATTATAAACATTCCCTTGCATTGTGTATACCTATACATACACATATTGTCCATTGTCTATTATGTAGATTGTATACATTTATTTTTAATCACTTATTTTATTATTTTATTTTATTTATTTCATTATCTGTCTTGCTGCTATCCTTTTGTGCACTGGAAGCTTCTGTCACCAAAACAGATTGTATTTCTAAGCATACTTAGCAATAAAGCTATTTCTAATTTCTAATTCTGAATAAAATCTGACCCTCGCTAATGTATGTGACACGAATGATTCAAATTAAAAAATAAATTAACTTGCACATCTTCTAACATTTATCTCAGTGGAGAATGTCTAAAGTTTTGAACATTCTTCACAATAAGCCAACAAAACATAAAACAATATGAGGAAAAATAATTCAGTTTAAATTATTTAATAATTAAATTAAGAAAATTGTAAAAACAACTTTTTAAGACATTTAATGCTATTTTTTCAGTGCATTTTCCATTCCAAAAAGTTAGTTTTGGAATCTGATCTTCCTCATTTTCTTAGACCCTCTCTGTTTGACAGTGAATATCTCAACATGAGCTTTACTCAAAGTAAATATTAATCTGATATCTCTTCATGATTGCATCAGGCTGGTCTGTGAGAGAATGAGAGCGCTCTTCTCCTATGTCCTTCTCTGTTCCTATGCCGCAGTGCAGGTATCATTGCAGATGTACTTTGGACACACACACACACACACACACTTAAACACATGTTGGGTTTTTATGTGTTATGGGAAATTTCCATAGACATGATTTTTATACTGTACTATCACCTTAACCCTGAAACCTATCCATCACTGTAAGCGTTATGCATTTTTAATTTTTAATTTCATATAATCTATACGCTGTTTTTGGACCAAAATATTTCCCCACAAGGTCACAGATTACAGGTATTACTTTTGGGGACATTTGGTCCTCATAACGTTACCAGACACACACACACACACACACACACACACACACACGCGCATCAAAAGACACACCTACCATAAAAATATAAAACGTATAGCATAACATATTACATTACATGCAATATTTTCCTTCATTTTATTTATTTATTTTTTTTTAACTTTTGAATCTATTTTCTATTTTTCTTTGTGTGTTCTGTTGTTTTTCAATTTTGTAGAAATGAAAGATGACCTGTTTGTATGTTTGCAGTGTTTCTATGTGTTTGTCATCAGCCTTTACACTTTCAGCCACTTTTACAAAACCAAACTCAAAAAACAAAAACCTACTGTAGATGTGCTTCTATAGTGACAAGATGTTTCATCTGTAAGATCAGTGTGAGGTGATGGGATAATCCTCACTTTTTATTTGTTTAATTATTTAGTGGTGTCATCTACCACACACACACACTCGCTTTTGTCACAGGATTTGTGGCGTTGTGGCTGTGTGTGCTGTGCAGGCTGGTTAGAAGGTCATCGTGCGTGTGTATGTGTGTGTGTGTCCGGTTGGTTTTAGGCAGGTGGTGTCGTGCCAAGAGTCATCAGACATTAAATGCTGCCGCTGACGGCGACAAGCTCTCAAACTGAGAGAGCAGCAGGTCAATATCTAATTACCCCACAGGAAGTGGCAAATATTCCTCTATCTCTCCCTTTTTCTCTCTGGTAATCTCTTTGGAAATCTGTCTAGTCCATCAGCTTTCTGTCAGTCCCCACCTCTGCATGCTCCTCTCTCTTTCCATCTGTCTCCTGTTCTAGTTCTCCTCTTTATCCATCCATCTTCCTCTCTCACATTCCCATTCTTTTTTAATAGGTATCACCTGGCTGCTTGCGTGAGTCCTCGCCTTTCAGTCTAAAGGAGACATGTCAGCTGGCCATAAAAATGCTGATAAAAATCGTAGTTGAATTTCGTCCCTATTTTGGCTGTTTTACATCACTGCTTAAATTTGCAAATTGAATCTAAAGAGATAGGGCTGGTTTGGATTGAATTTGTTTAGTTTTGATCATTGGCCTGGTTCTTTTCATACATTGACCAGCAGGAGGCTCTATTCATCCAGAACATCATGTGAGAGTCGCTTGCACAGGGTCTTGCCTCAGTAATTTCCTGGAAGGGAATTCACTCTTCACATATCGGCAGTGTTACAAGAATAGTACTTTATTCCCTGGAGTAAAACATGTTGGTTGTTTTGGAAGCTCAGTATTGATCACTGTGTGGACAGATGAGACACAGTTTCCAGTTTTAATGATGACTAAAATAGCACCACCTGAGAGCTCACTGGAGCCATCTTGGCTCTGTGCTGCAGTCTTCGGGTATCATAGGATTACACATCCGATAGAAACAGGATTTAACGAAGGGATGAATAATGATAGTACATTGAAAGGACAAAATCTGTCCACGACGGAATAATTATCTTAGGTTTTATAAAAAAAGGAGGAAAAGAGAACTGGAATATTTTACTTCTCCAAATTTGATCTCTGACTTAATTTAGATAAGGAACTAAATGTAAAATTGTTTGGACCTCATGAACTCACTGAACTGTGTTTGTGTGCAGGTTTCACCTCACGTTTTTGACTTTCATGTCACTGTGATCTGAAACAGACACATATTCAACCTAATCAGAGTGTTTTCGATGAAAGAGTCATGTCTCTGTGTGAGGAATGACAAGGAGGGAAGATCTGTATTCTTTCAGCAAATTAAATTAGCTTTATTTTAGCTCTTTGAAGTGATTAAACAGTGAAGAGAGCAAGCGCGACGTTTATATTTAGTCACCTTTCATGGTCCACCATCTACCAGACCAGTGTTTAAAATTAGTTCAGACTAAATTATTTGAAATGATCTTAATCATGGACTTTTGATGGTGCTGTCATTATTACTGAACCACAACAGACAGAGAATAAACTCAGTTTCTCTAATGGATTTAAAAAAAAAATGGATTGTCTAAAGTTAATGAACTGATTATTCTCTCTCTCCCCTGTCATTTGTGTTTTAGTATGGACGATCGGATAGCTACCGCGTGGCCACCACGCAAGACAAAGAGGAAAAAGGTTCTCCAAAGAAGAAAAAGGCAGCAAAAGATCTTGATGAGTTGAAGAAAGAAGTTCCCCTGGTAAGATTACCACTACAAAAGTGCGTGTTTATAGTTGTTTTGTATTTTTTACTGAGTTAAATGTTCCTTTCTAACTTCCATTTCAGACAGAACACAAGATGTCAGTTGAGGAAGTATGCCGGAAATTTCAGACAGACATTGTTCAGGTAAACACACATTATTTAGTGTTTGCTAAAACCAGAGTTCTGTGTTTGCTAAATTTCACCTTTTATAACTATAAAGTCAACTTGTGTAATTGATGTTCAAATATTATAATTGTTTAAGTTTTCAGGGGAACGACTGATATGATATATGTACATTATACTTCTGGTTCTTCTGTTATAGTCTATTTATATATTCACCTTTATGTAGGATATGTCATAATGTAGGAAAATACACATTGTCATTATGTAGGAAAATAATGATTCAATTCTGGGGTAAAGCAGCTCTTAAAAGAAAATAGTGCCATTTTTCAGCTGAGGTCGGTTCACTGTTGATTCAGCTCTGTTCAATAACTGTGTGAAGATCATCAATCTAATGATATCAGAGCTGCTTGTTTTCAAACTTTTTAATTAACACAAACTAGGAATGTCAATAGATGACACTTGATGTTTCCTGATTGATGATTTTAATTTTAAAATATGAAATATTATTATGCATTATTTTTGTAAATTATTAAACAAACACATATAATAGCATATAAAAATGAGTTTATGAACACATCATCATCATTGGTTTTGGGAAAGGCCTGCACATCTCATTATTGGCCACTGGAGAGCACCATACACTGTATAATACATTAGTGTTAGGTTATTTATTTAATATTATTTTATAATATAACATTAATAAATAAACAAATACAATTATTTTAAATACTTTCAAGTCATCTTGTGGTCTTGGAAATTTACTGAGGCCCCCTGCTTGACAACCTTTGGTAAAACAGACTCTTAGTAGTATACAGTATGCATGAAATGTTTACACTATGAGTACCTAAATTAAATCTAATTGTGTATTAATAGTAACTTTTGCAATAATCTCTCTCTGCAAAAGGGTTTAACCAATGCAAAGGCCAGAGACTATCTGGTGCGAGACGGGCCAAATGCTCTGACCCCTCCACCCACAACACCCGAGTGGATTAAATTCTGTCGTCAGCTGTTCGGAGGTTTCTCCATCTTGCTGTGGACCGGAGCCATTCTCTGCTTCCTGGCCTATGCCATTCAGGCTGCCACCGAAGACGAGCCGGCTGGGGATAATGTGCGTATACATCACGCACCAGCACACTGCCACATATGCCTTTTCAGTGAATCCGCATAAATATGACATGATAACCGAATGTGTCTTCTCTGTTCTCCTCTCAGTTGTATCTGGGAATCGTGCTGTCTGCTGTAGTCATCATCACCGGCTGCTTCTCCTACTTCCAGGAGGCAAAGAGCTCCAAGATCATGGAGTCTTTTAAAAACATGGTGCCACAGGTACTGACAACATTACATTCAAAACTTAAAAGACACAGAAACATAAAGAAACAGTGAGTTGAAATGACACTCTTTCTGTCCGCAGCAAGCGTTAGTGATCCGTGAAGGAGAGAAGATGCAGATCAACGCTGAGGAAGTGGTAGCAGGTGACCTGGTGGAGGTCAAAGGTGGAGACCGAATCCCAGCTGACCTCAGAATCGTTTCTTCTCATGGCTGCAAGGTACGTGGTTTATACACCTCAGTCATTTGTCAAGACCCTGTGAAACCTGTGGCACTACCTAGTGGTACAATTGTGTGTCTCTGACATCATACGTAGGTGGATAACTCCTCCCTCACCGGCGAATCAGAACCTCAGACAAGATCACCTGATTGCACTCATGACAACCCTCTGGAAACCCGCAACATCGCTTTCTTCTCCACTAACTGTGTGGAAGGTGCAGGATTTACTATGGTGTTAAATTGGTCTATCTACGGTACCTAAAAGTCATGTTCAAAAGCTTGACTTATTCTGTTTCACTGTTAGGCACTGCTCGCGGTATTGTGGTCTGCACTGGTGACCGCACCGTGATGGGCCGCATTGCCACGCTGACCTCAGGTCTGGAGACAGGGAAAACCCCCATCGCCAAGGAGATTGAGCACTTTATTCACATCATTACAGGCGTGGCTGTCTTCCTGGGACTGTCTTTCTTCGTTCTGTCAATCATCTTGGGATACTCCTGGCTGGAGGCTGTCATTTTCCTCATCGGAATCATCGTCGCTAATGTGCCTGAGGGTCTGCTGGCTACTGTCACTGTGAGCACATGCAATCATATAAGCATTTGAATACTGTTCAGAAGGATTGGGAGCCAAGAATCAAAAACATACAGTGCAGTCCGATTCTGAAGACTAAGTGAATGACTCTTATTCAGCACGACCAGGTTCTACAACCTGAAAAAATTACTCTTATGAACCTTTTTAGTGAATCAAAAAGCTCATTCCGATTCCCAAGCGAACGACTCAGGTTATTTTTAGTGCATCAAAACATACAATGGCTTTGTAGTAGTGCTAACAATCGATAATAGCGATTAATCACATACTTATTGTGAAATTACGCATTATCTATCTTGTTTAACACATTCATTTTGTCATCATTTGCAATATCCTGAATAGTAAACAATCAGATTGAAGGGGGATTCTCACAAAATTGTATTTTCTGCAGGTTTTTTCACCCCCTTGACATGACTACATATGCCTAGTACAGTACAGGGATCCATTCAGAATTACTAAACACAGGAACATAAACATGACAGATAAAAACATGATTACATACATTGGCATTAATAATTCACTGAAAATGGACAACGTGTCACTGATTTCTCTGCCATTTCCGATGTAGGCATAGGGTTAGGTTATCTTTACACTTTACAGTGCTGTTTTATTAATTATAATAATAATACATTTTATGTGTATTGTGCCTTTCTCAAACTCAAACCGCAAATTACAAGTACCGGTAATACAAAATTTTAAAAATAACAAAGAAGAAAAACAACAACAATAAAAATAAGTTATACATTAGAAACTTGACGAAAAAGATGTGATTTGAGACACTGCTTAAAACAATCCAAAGAGTTAGATTTCCTAACAGATGCAGATGATGAATTCCACAATTTAGGTGCATTGTAGGAAAATAATCACAATCAGTTTTTTACTGATTGTTTTAATGCATTCGCTTACTGGATAATTGGAGTAAAAACTTTCCGAGAGTTTAGTGGCTTAAAATGCTCTGATCGCAAACAGAGATGCGAAATTGGGTTAGAATGGAAATGAGTTATTGGTGCTTGAACTATTGTAGATGCTCAGTGTGATAAACTCCTGACTCCCAAGATGATCTAACTGAGTGACGTAAATCACATTAATGACACAATTTCATGTGCTTCATTCATTAATTTATTTTAGCACGATTTTGAATTAATCGTATGCGATTACATTGACAGTCCTAATTTATAAGTTATTGGATTACATTTATACTGCATTTAAAAAGACAAGTAAAAACTAGATGTTAACACCTTTTGGAATAATTGTTTCAAATGTATCCATTATTGAAATTACAAATGCATATAAATCATTTTAAATCATTTGGCAATAAAATGAGATATTTTTCTTTCAAATACTCCTTCCTTCACATTTTGAATGTATCTCTGTTGTCTCTTTAATCTCAGGTGTGTCTCACTCTGACGGCTAAGCGCATGGCTCGGAAGAACTGCCTGGTTAAGAATCTTGAAGCTGTTGAGACACTAGGATCCACCTCAACTATCTGCTCAGACAAGACTGGAACATTGACTCAGAATCGAATGACTGTCGCACACATGTGGTTCGACAACCAGATCCATGAAGCCGATACCACTGAAGATCAGTCTGGTTTGTTCCTTTCTTCTTATGTAGAGACTGATTATGATTTTGTCTTTCCCACTTTATGACAACAATTTTTCTCTACAAAGTTTAAGTTGGTCTCTCTGTGCAGGTGCTTCATTTGATAAGAGCTCCGTGACATGGGTGTCTCTGGCCCGTGTGGCGGCACTGTGTAACAGGGCACAGTTTAAGGCAGGACAAGATACTTTGCCCATCTTAAAGAGGGATGTGGCGGGTGATGCTTCAGAGTCTGCATTGCTTAAGTGTATCGAGCTGTCTTGCGGTTCAGTCAGGATGATGAGAGAGAGGAACAAGAAAGTCGCCGAAATCCCATTTAACTCTACCAACAAATATCAGGTTTGTCATCAGTTACTGATTATCAGTGAAAGAGCTGAGGTTCAACAACCATTAGCATTTCAACATTAAACCGTTGTACTGCAATATTCTCATTCCTATGAAAAGATGAAATATAAATCGTCTGCTAAGTAACTAAATAAGCTAAAATACTTTATTTGAGGTAAGTGTAGATTAAAAAGTGTCTGGAGCAGCTTTTCAAAAATAAAATACTTGGTGTAATTGTGAGCTTAGTCATGTAACTCTAAAACTGAAAACAGTGACTAGCATTACCACCAACAATTTCCTCTGACCCATCTTTCCATATTTCCTCAGCTGTCCATTCATGAGACAGAAGACCCCAACGATAACCGCTACCTGTTGGTGATGAAGGGGGCGCCAGAGCGCATTCTAGATCGTTGTTCCACCATAATGCTGCAGGGTAAAGAGCAGCCCATGGACGAGGAGTTGAAGGAGGCTTTCCAAAATGCCTATCTAGAGCTTGGAGGACTTGGGGAGAGAGTGCTGGGTACGTAAAATATGGAATCATTACACATTGCTCTGGAACACTCAATTCTGATTGGCCAATCACAGCATTCTAGGTCAAATTATTTGCATAATGACCGCTAAACTGTATAATTGATCGTTGTTCATTTTCTACACTTTAGTAGCACTAAAATTTGTTTCTTTATCAAAATATTTAATTTCAATTAACTTATTTATTTGATGAATAGTTATGTAGTAAGGAGCATAATGTACAGATAATGTTAAATTATATTATATAATCATTTTTGTATTTTTATATTATATAATATATATATATATATATATATATTAAATAACTGTCTTAAAATTGAATATATATATATATATATATATATATATATATACTCAATATATATACTCAATATATAAATATAAAACAATTGTTAATATATACACTACTTGTCAAAAATGTAAAATAAATATAGTTTTTTTTTGCCATCAGAGGAATAAATATTGAAAATAAAAAACAATGTTACTGTTTTTATTGTAATTGTTTATTATAATACAGAATAATAAAGAATGTGTAAACTTGCCTCCTTTCCACAGGATTCTGCCATGTCTTAATGCCTGAGGACCAGTACCCAAAAGGCTTTGCCTTTGATGCAGATGATGTGAATTTCCAGACAGATAACCTTTGCTTTGTGGGACTGATGTCCATGATCGACCCGCCCCGCGCTGCCGTGCCAGACGCCGTGGGAAAGTGTCGCTCTGCGGGAATCAAGGTCATCATGGTGACAGGAGATCACCCCATCACTGCCAAGGCCATCGCCAAGGGTGTGGGCATAATCTCAGAGGGTAACGAGACTGTGGAAGACATCGCTGCCCGTCTTAACATCCCCGTCAGCCAGGTCAATCCCAGGTAAAGCAGAGAGCCATGCTGTAAATATACACAGCACCTCAACACGTGTTAAAGGTGTTGTCACATCAATTTTGCGAGCAAAAAAGCATCATTATGATGGGGGAAGTTGCTTTCAAACCAAGCAGCTTCCTGTTTGAAAGTCCGCTTGGATGTCTTTGTCACCCTCTTGTAAAATTCCTGATCAAGTGGATTACTATTGAAATAACTGTACCTTTAATCAGTTAAAATGAGCACATAGCTGTGAATATATATGTGGTTTTTGTTTGTGTGTTTTAGGGATGCCAAAGCTTGTGTGATTCATGGAACAGATCTGAAGGACTATTCTCAGGAGCAAATAGACGAAGTTCTGCGGAACCACACTGAGATCGTGTTTGCCAGGACGTCTCCTCAGCAAAAACTCATCATTGTAGAGGGTTGCCAGCGACAGGTAAATGCATATCCTAGCATTCAATACGGTTTACAATCTTTTGTCATTTCAATAATGTTCTGATTTTCCCTTTCTTTTTTCCCTTTTCTCCAATGTTTCTTTTTCTTTCACTCAGGGGGCCATCGTGGCTGTAACAGGCGATGGTGTGAATGACTCTCCGGCCCTGAAGAAGGCTGATATCGGTGTCGCTATGGGCATTTCCGGGTCTGACGTGTCTAAACAGGCCGCTGACATGATTCTGCTAGATGACAACTTTGCCTCAATAGTCACTGGAGTAGAAGAGGGTGAGCAAGACTATAAGGAGACTAGTGAATTGGAATCATTGGAGGATATGACTGATGTTGTCAAACAAGATGTCTAAATCCATTTCCCCCCTTGCAGGCCGACTCATCTTTGACAATTTGAAGAAATCCATTGCGTACACCCTGACCAGTAACATCCCTGAGATCACTCCCTTCCTGTTCTTCATTATCGTCAATATCCCTCTGCCACTGGGCACCATCACCATCCTCTGTATCGACCTGGGAACTGACATGGTGAGCACTTCAAATAATTGTAAAAAAAAACACAAGTATCTAACACTCAACATTCAGCTTTCTTACACACACAAACATGAATAAAATGTTTACCCATACATGAAAATCTAC
This sequence comes from Rhodeus uyekii, assembly GCA_037043235.1. NCBI lineage: Eukaryota > Metazoa > Chordata > Actinopteri > Cypriniformes > Acheilognathidae > Rhodeus > Rhodeus uyekii. Next base: position 1,286,962 of record JAWRVZ010000026.1, read on the forward strand.
TTTCTCTCTACCTCAATAGGTACCTGCTATTTCTCTAGCTTATGAGGCTGCTGAGAGTGACATCATGAAGAGGCAGCCCAGGAACCCTCAGAGAGACAAGCTCGTGAACGAGCGTCTCATCAGCATTGCTTACGGACAGATTGGTTAGTCTTGTACTACTTTGAAACTGTAGCTTTAATCACTGTAAGTAACAAAAATGTGTATTTAACTATTTTATAGTGAATATAGTTTTGTTTCTAGTAATGCTTCATTGTAGATATTTAATTATCCAGAAATTGCTCTTTTTGAGTGCTCTTTTTATAAAATGATAAATTTATTATCCAGGTAACTTCACAGAAAGGACATGGAAAGTCATATATTATCATATATATATGGATGATTTTGAAATAATTTATGTTCACCAAAGCTGCATTTATTTGATCAAAAATACTGTTACAGTACATCTCTTATTATTATTATTATTATGATTATTATTATTATTATTATTATTATTATTATTATTATTATTATCAATGATGAAAACAATTGTGCTGCTTAATATTTTTTGGGAAACAGTGATGTATTTTTTTCAGGATTCTTTGATGAATAGAAAGTTTGAAAGAACTTTTATAACATTTCACATGTAAATTTAATGCGATTGTGCAATAAGTGTTCATTTAAAATAAAGTAAAAAGTCTCACTGACCCCAAACTTTTAAACACTAATGTGTAATACATCAGTTAGACGATGCAACATTAACCATTTGAACAGATGTATAAAATATGACAAACTTGTCTGAAAACAGCATTTAACTATTACATTGTTTTGTGAAATTATTACTTTATAATATTCTCTCAAAAGAAAAACAAATATTGTGTAGGCATCTGTGCAAAAACAAAAGTAAGCATATGTGTACGTGTGTGTAGGTATGATCCAGGCTTTGGGGGGTTTCTTCAGCTACTTTGTGATTTTGGCTGAGAATGGCTTCCTGCCCTCACTGCTAGTGGGCATCAGACTCAACTGGGATGACCGCTCGCTCAATGACCTGGAGGACAGTTACGGACAGCAGTGGGTGGGTACCTTGTGTTTTTTTTTATATGTTGTGACGTCAGAGAGTTCCTGCATGTAGTAAGACGCTGTGTTCGTGTTCCACAGACATACGAGCAGAGGAAAATTGTAGAGTTCACATGTCACACAGCATTCTTTGTCAGTATTGTGGTTGTACAATGGGCTGATGTCATCATCTGCAAGACCAGACGCAACTCAGTATTCCAGCAGGGCATGAAGTGAGTTCAGGAAGCATGTGCACAGGAAGTATGTGTTTGTATTCATGAGAACCCTTGATGCAACTATATTTGTCCTTTTTACAGGAATAAGATTCTGATCTTTGGGCTGTTTGAAGAAACAGCTCTCGCTGCATTCCTCTCATACACCCCAGGGATGGATGTGGCCCTCAGGATGTACCCGCTCAAGTGAGTTTAACACACACGCAATGCACAAATTATTAGCACACATCAATTCCACCTCTGGTTCTCTCAAGTTTTGCAGTTCTTTCAAATATTTGTACATTTTTATTATATTACATATTTTTATCCTTTAAAAAAAAAAAACTTACCAGAATAATCAGTTCTTCAATGAAAAGTCAGATTTAATGATTAATTTCATTAGTAAGGAATGTACTTATTAGGTTAATAATGAATACACATATGAAATACATGTTCATCCATCACATGACCATAAATTGGCGCTATGTACCATTTACATTTATGAATTTTATCCAAAGCGACTTAAATTGCATTCAAGAATTCAAGATGCACACTGGTATTCTAATCAGTTCTTGCTTTCCTTGCGAATTGAACCCATGACCTTGGGGTTGCAAGTGTCACACTCTACTGTTTGAGCCACAGGAAAGCCTGTATGCAAATGATAACATTTTTGCTGCATGAAGTCTATGTATATTGTACTTTTAAAACTGTCTCTCTCTCTTCCTCAGGCCGAGCTGGTGGTTCTGTGCTTTCCCATACAGTTTCTTAATCTTTGTGTATGATGAGGTGCGAAAGCTGCTCCTGCGCCGGAACCCCGGTGGTACGTGTTCCTCTATACTGACTCAAAGACACACACTCAGAATTACACACTTCTTATGAGTAGGTCTCGATTGGGAATCTTTGTTTGAATCAGGGATACAGTAACAATACATTAATCCCTCGTTTATCGCGGTTAATGTGAACCGGAAAAAACCCCCGCGATAGGTGAAAATCCGCGAAGTAGGATCAGCCAATCAGCTCACGGGATACATCCACTCGTGCTCTCATTCGTCGATCTCACGCCGGGAACCAATCACGTGTCTTGTCTGAGTACCCGTGGGTGTGTACAAAGCCTCTGAGAGAGTTTCTCTCTTTGTCTGGCATCCTGGGAAACGATAAAACAACGCTACTTTCCTCAATTCAGCTACCGATATGGCAGTATTTTTGAACTTTTATTTTTTGATGAATATTTTTAAAAAATCCGCGATGCACTGAGGCCGCGAAACTTGAACCACAAAGTGGCGAGGGATTACTGTAAACACTATTTAATTCAGAATTACAAATGAAAACTCATCAATGCAGAAACGAAAAGCTTGACTGGAAATTTCTCAAAAATGTTTTTTTCGGTCTTTTTTCGCAGGATGGGTGGAAAGGGAGACATACTATTGATCAACAAATCTTCTTTACTCACATTCCTACATCTTCCATTTTGTTCTACTACTTCTCTTTCCGACCAAGACGCACAACCATCCTCTCCCCTCCCGCCCTCCCTCCCTTCAACGAGACAGCAGCTTCAAGCCAATAGCACGTCTCCCCCCAAAGAGGAAATCACAAAGCACCTTTCAGACTCTCGACCCCCCATTTCCTGTAATACTCTTTGCATGTATTTTCACACGGCTGTGTACATAAAGTCTAATATATATCTAAAAGTGGCAGCTGCATAATCATTATGTAGATTCGAAAGGAGCTTTTGACGCTAAAAAGGGAGTATGTACGCTCGCCTATTTAAAAAAAGGCCGTCCCTCCACCAATCCTTTACATCCATGCCTTTTCCCTCGACCTGTCCTTCAGTCACACACGGATACACAGATCACACAACACCTTGTTGGATCCCAATGCACACACTAGACTCCATTTAACAGTGACTCACTCTTTTGGTAACACTTTTGCTTCTTAGGTCATTTCGTGTTCTTTAATCTGTAAAGGAGGTTGTTTGGTGGCTTTGAATTTTTATGTCTATTTTTTATTTTCTACTTTAGTTTGACATTGGCCTCCTCTCTCACTCTCATTGATGTTCGCTCTCTGTCTTTGTTTGTGTGCTTGTTTGTCCGCAACAATATCCCCAGATGTTTCAATACACTCTCAATCTCCGTGTTTTAGGGAAAATGTAAACGACACCACATCTGATTAAACAAATGAAGACAAATCTTGGAAGACAGAAAAATTATTCTCTTGAATGTTTTAACTCGTATGACTGAAACACGCAGGAACCAAGTCGGTTTCCTGTAAGGTTTTGCACAGAAAACTAGTATGGTGTTGAACAGCGTCTCTGGAATAAAATCCACTGCCGTCATGTGAACCTAAACACACCAGGTTTTTATTATTTCCCAGTTAGATTGGTGGTTTTGGTACTTTAACTGGTGATGGTATATTTCAACTTGAACTGTTTGTTCTCTGAATATCTCACTTGAGAAACAAATTTGATCTAAACTTCAAACTTTGGACTGACCGATTGAGCCTGGTGTGTGCGGGTTCCACCGCTGGTTTATCAGGAGATGCCATCAGTATGAAGCAGTATTGGGTCATGTGGTCTGTATGTGCGTGAGTGTCTGCATGTGTGTGTTTGATGAGGGACAGTGAGTGCGCTGCTGCAGTCGGCCATTGGCTGTTCATTTGACAGACGTGTGGATGTTGAGACTAAAGACAGAAGGACAAAACTACTGGTAGAAACGTGCATATGAAAGGTCAAATCCAATAAAACATCTAGTACATTTAATACTACCAAGTGATGCCTGACTCTTCCTTTTCCACATTTCTTACTGCTTCAAATATCGAACAAAACAGTCCTTTGCAAGTTTTGTGTGTTTTCTCCATTTTAAATGTTTAAGCTTTCTTGTCTTGGGAGACACCAAGGTCATTTTAATAGCTCTCACAAAACACGGAAGTATCAGTTTATCAATGTTTTGTCTTTTCCTAGCGTTATCAGAACTGATACTATATAAGATGTTTTATAGAGCTTTCTGTTTTGTTATATTTTTCTATAACATGGCGGAAAAATTATTTTTTTTCACAAAAAGACTTTTTTTTAAATATAAATTAATGGTTTATTTTTAAACGTACAACCTTTTGATAACATGAACAATCAAAATCAACAAAATACACATACATATACATTTTTATCCATCTCTCTCTCTCAGTGATCACAAACAAGACCGTCTTGTTCAGCTACAGCAGAGAGACTGAAATCTGCTGACCACAGCATTCATCATACATTTATGTCGCTGTAAACTACTGACTTGCAAAACGGGGCTGCCTAACACACACACACACACACACACATCCGTAATGTCCCTTGGGAGAATTCTATGGGCTCACTGCAGTGCTCCTCTTTCTCACTCCCTCCCTCCCTCTATCCTTACTGCACTGCTGTAATGGAATATCGATCGCTGCTCTTGCCGCAGTGTTTAAAAGGAGAGGAAGATTGCGCTCAAGGTCATCACTATGGCAACTTGAAAATGAGATGAACTGTCACCGGACTGTTGTCATAAAAATAGGTCATGTAAGTCAAATTTGTGCAATGTGAAGAGGAAAAAAAAAGGACACATAAGATAAAACTAGGTAATAAGTTGTTACTTTCCCATGAGAAACCATTCAATAAAAATAGACAAAGGTATTGTACAGGCTGAGCATTTTATTGCACTTTCCATTCAATGACACAACAGAAGCAAGATGTAAAATAAAAGAATAAACAAACATTTCCATAAAATAAAAACATATATCGGTATAAAAAAAAAACTTCCACTGGGAATATTGGCATTAGAAATGGAATTGAATAGGTATAATATACTTGCTGATGCATGCTATTATTAAATCATGCATATACTAACAAGACTGATGTAACAACTTATGAGCTACATGTAGCCTAAGACAAATGATCATGTAATGACTGGTACCCTACACGTCAAAGAGACTGTCAAGACAGTACATTCTTCTTGTCAGGTTTCCCGCTATTTTGGATGAGCTAGCAGAACCTTTTGATCAAAAGGATATAAAGAGATAGTTCACCCAAAAGTAATCATTTACTGTGTTTTTTTTGGTCCATGCAACGCAAGTCAATGGGGACCAATATTGACCAATGGACCCCACTTTCTTTCAATGTGGACAAAAACAGTTAAAGCATTTTTTTTTTAAATATCTTCTATTTTCAGGTTTGGATAAACTGCATTTAACAAATAAAGTATAGCTTGAAATAGTTTGTACTACTAAACTGCATTTGTTTTTGCTTTGGGTCACAGTGCATTTTGTTTGTGCTTTGATGACATTTTGGAAATAAATAATGTAACAAATGAACATGATATCCAATAGGTACCAGTAAAGGCATTTGAGGTCTTTTAAATGTGCTTGGGCGTTTTAGTTTAACAGTCTTTACTCTCCTGGCCAATCTGTGCATATACCAATACTTTCAAATTAGTGCAACCAATATGCGGCAACGTAAAAGATGAGGCAAGACATTTTCGGTTAATATGAGCCGAAAGGTCAAACGTGAGAGGTTTAAACGGGTTCCATGAGCAGCTCATCCACATCAGATGACTCCAGCTCACGAAAGGCTGCATGAGACCCGATAACAGCGAGCGTAGCACCTGAATAAAAAGAATCAAAGCCTTTTAGAAAGACTATTTGGAAAAATACACACAAGTATAATGAGATGGAGGTGAAAACTCACCTAGTACCCAAAACACAGCAGATCCTGCCCCTGCGATCCAGAACACTGGGAAGGAAACCCCTCCTGCTAAACCTAACTGATGTCCCTGAGTCAACTCACGACCTGAGAGAAAGAAATGAAAGAAAGTGTTTTGAAGTATTTTTCTAATGTTACCCGTTCCCATTTTGAAACGCTTAAATCAACTTACTGCATACATGTAAAGTCATAAAATGAATATCTTAAATTTCAGTCCACACAACATGAAAACTGCATTTTCAAATGTTCCACTTGGGAGAGTGTCTTCAAATAACAGAGTGTGGATGGAAGACCAAATTGTAGAGAGATAAAAAATGCATTTTTAAATCTGAATTCATGTAGCAGACGTATACTTGTGTAGCCATTGATCCTACGAAATTAAATCTCACTCTCTTACCAAAAACAACCAGCTTCTTTTCCAGTGTTTTCAAGTGGATTACATAGAAGGCACCAGCAAACACAGCCAAAGCAATCAAGAGCATCGGGGAACTGATGCTGAAGGAGAAAAGGACAGAGAAAACTGTTAATCAGCAATTTATTTGAACACCTTAAAGGGTTAATTCACCCAAAAATGAAAATTCAGTCCATTTCTCCTCCTCGTGTGAATAAAAATTAAATCTGTTCATCATATAAACTTTATATGATGAACAGATTTAATTTTTATTCATAAAATGCAAAGCAATGGAGTCTGCAATATGAATTTGTTTTACAGTCTCTTTATCAACTTTTTGAAGCATCAAAGTGGTAGTTGCGTTAAGAAAGTACTCAGATTTGATCAAAAAGATCTTCATTTGTGTTCCAAAGATGAACATAAGTCTTAGAGTTGGAACAAAATAAGGAGGAGTAAAGAATGACATCATTTTATTTTTGATTGAACTATCCCTTTAAAACTTCCTGTAAATGTTTATTCTGTTAAACGCCTTCTAGATGGTTGAGTGAATGTGGACCTTCAGGGAAACTTAAACACACACGCACACACCCGTGTTGTGTACATAAGAACAGAGGCTTGTCAAGCATCTTTATTTCTATTATACAGGAGCTTTTATGTCTAAATTTGTTTCTAAATCATATTGTTAAGTATTACCTCATTAGCACTCAAAATTCAAGATGATTTCAGCAAGTAGTTCCTTACATGCAGTAGAGGATGAGTCCCATGAAGATGAAGGTGTAGTTGCTGTGATAGGCGTTCAGGTTCTTCACCACACGCTGGCATAGCTCTCCAAAATTACGAGGTTTGGAGAATTTGCGCTGGTCAACGAAGCCGGCCCACGGACGGATGGACTTGCGCCTGCGGTCCACCCAATCCTTAATCACACTTCCAGACAAACCTTTGGGCAGCCAAAACCTGATGTGCGAGACGGACAGGAAAATAAATTACCAGAGTACTATAAAACAACATAAGATAATCATTAAAAATAGCATCATAATAACAATTATCACTCATTAAACATCAAATTTGACCATGTGTAATTCAATATAATGACAAACGAGAAAGGAAATCACTGAGTGTAAATGTAACTGGTGAGACTCACCTCCCCACTACTCCTGTCCCAGGCAGCTGTTCTGCCTCATCGCTAAAGGGGTCGCTTCCTTTTCCGTCCATATCAACGCGTCTAATAACACACAGATCTTAATTAACAGGAATATATCAATACTTTAACTGTTTAAAGTATCTTGTTAATTTCCAATGGCGTTAAGAACTGTACTATATACAACTAAAGCAACTATAATTAAATTACAGAAAAAGCTCTCAGACTCTTTTTTCAGCACATTTGCCATTTGTAGTTTTTATACAATCATATTATTACATTACTGTCGTCCTTAAAGGTGCAGGAGGTCCTAATTCATATCGGAAAAAAAATTACATCACATATTTAGAGGCACAAGAAACATTGAAAAACGAAAAATCTTTAACAAAAACTCTTATGCTTGATGAGAATAAAAAAAAGAAAAGTTAAATGAAAATTCTCTTTAAAGTTTTCAAGTTTTCATTAATCGCACTTAGGAGAAAAACTTTCTCTATCAACTCTGTAAAAACAAAATCTTAGTTTACATAATGTGAGTTAATGGAAACCTGATGTCACTCATGAGCAGCTACAGAAACTCAGAACAAGAATCCAGATGAACAAGTTCAGTTCGATCAGCTGCTGCATTACGTCACATTTGTCCAAAACATATTAAATTATGACATTATAACATTTAACAACAAGATATTTTTGGACGGGTTGGAACAAAAACACTCCCCGGAGTTTGTTTATCAAATCTGTAACGGAAACTAGCAAGCGTTCTCTTAAATAATGTTGATTTATCATCAACTATGAAAATTTAAGAAAAGTGAGCTTTGAGAAGCGAGAGTGCATTTAGATATGCTAAAAACGGCGCAGTGAGAAGAAAATAAATCCTAAAACAAAATTCTTACTCACAGTACTTTCTGCCGATGTGTTGAGTGTGTTGACGTGCGGCGGATATGACGTGTTAGCAGTCGAACTAACGGCTGCCTCCTAGTGACGTGGACCAATCCAACAACACACATAAAGCGATATTCTTGCGTGATTAATAATACTAAATGTTCATTATATTGTATATTATGTTATTTCACACTATACCTATCATTTTAATAGTATACAGCAGTTGTATACAGCAGTTATGACGTATGCCAGTAAGTCTGGATAATAATTTGTATTGATCTTAGAAGAACAGAGGTTTTAACATTTATTAAGTTTGTGGATAGAAGAGGTTATGTTTTGACAACATAAATTACACCGACATTTTTATAAACGTAAATTGTCAACAGCCTACGTTTTTAAAATACATAATTCTAGTCTAGGAATAGTTGGATGTAATTTATCTTCTAAAAAAGATGTATGAGTACTGTAAATCACACAAATGTTTTTGCTAATAAAGGTTGTAGTAAAAACCAACAGCCAGATAATTTCAGAGGGAACCCATGGATATTTAACGGAAGAGATTAATTTCGACTCTCGTGTTTGTAAATTTCCCTTTCCAACATGGCGATGTTCTGCGCGTGACTGGTTTGTTGACTTGAATCTGCGGCTGCGCAGAACTGACCGACGCTCGACTGTTGTTTTCCTAGTTCAGCAGTGGGTGGTGTTTGAAGAGTCAGCTCAAGAGTGTAATCACAATTCAGATAAATAGTTTTTACAGGTAAGATTATTTTGTGACCTAAAATATGTGTTTTATTCATACAGAAAAATACGAAAACAAAACAAACTGTTAATGTTTTAAATAACACAATTCCTCCCGTTCGCTAATTCACGATGATGTTGATAACAAGTGCACTCGTGTGCTGCGTGTAGCGTGATATGTTTCTTGTGCGTGTGTTTTTATTAATATTTGACGCCGAGTGTGTTTGGTGCAGTGTGATGTGATGTGAGGTCAGCTCAAGGAAAAATCTAGTAACGGAGGCGGAAGTCAGTTAACCTGACGCAGAAAACAAACAAAGCAGCGTAGTCCCAACCATATTATTTGTTCACAGAATTGAACGGTGTTTTTGTGATTTTATTAATTACAGATAATTCAACATGTTTTTGTTTTTTTGTCACTTCAGGCCCTCTGTTCTGTCGTCTCAAACGTGACATTACATAAGGAGATCACGTGACGCTGCGCGAGAGGAACGGCTGACGGACGGACGAGCTGTTCGAATCAAAATAACTGCGCTGTTTCCACTACGAGTGTGTAAATATCCTCCTTTAACTTTATTTTGTACTAATTGGAGATGTATGTGTATGTGAACTGTATTTGAATGTTTTATAGAACTGTTATTTTAATGCAAAATCGATGCTGATAGCTAGCTCTTCTGCTAACATATGTGAGATTTAGAGAGATTGTTTATCTCTAGTCTGTTTGCGTGTTTTATTCAGTGTCTTTTTTTGACCGTTTAATTCTATAATAATTCACACTTGTTATGTATGCATATTCTTCTTTACCAGACACTGCTCCAATGGCTTCAGCGCAATGCACTAGGTATTCCCTGTACTGGGAGGAGACTGAGTGCATGAGCTACTATGAGATGCTTTCCCTCCATGAGATCTTCGAAGTCGTGGGCTCCCAACTCACAGAGACTGATGTCGAGGTTTTGTCCTTTCTCCTCGATGAAATCTATCCTGGAAGACATCCCCTTGAGCCAGAAGGATGGACTGAAGATTTACCTCCGGGGCCTGATGGATCTTCACAGGGTAATTCTCCTAGTCCTCGGCTTTTGAAGACATGGCGAAGAATACAGCCGCAGAATGAGCCGTGCCCCATCGCCTGTCGTCACCGACCCAAGAGTGGCGTTGAACTGCTGTTGGAGTTGGAGAGGCGAGGGTACTTGAGTGAGGGAAACCTCAGACCTTTATTGCAGTTGCTGCGGATTCTGACACGGCATGATATTTTGCCCTTTGTCTCACAAAAGAAAAGAAGAACCGGTGAGTTTCAGCTTTAAAACTGCATTATACTGTAGTAGTAAACCAGTAATGTTTATGGTCAGATAGTGATGTGTAACCTGTGCTATTAGTGTCTCCAGAACGAGAGAAGATAGATTACCCAGAGGTGCATACCAGACGGGACACACAAATCGGCTCAAATACCGATATACCATCCTTTGAAAACACACAAGACCACCAGTGGAGAGCAGGTGAGCAGAATCTGGAGCTAAAAGCTCAGCAGACTCATTAATTACATTTTTTCCCCCCTTATAATATAATGTATAACAAAACAGCTGTTGTTGGTAAGTTGATGATAAATGTTAAAAGGCACATTTTTCACACTCTAATGAAATGAAAACATTAAGGAATAATATTTAATCATTTTCATTTGTTTGTACCATTATAACACTATATACTAGTACAGTGATACCTCGGTTTACAAGCGACTTGGTATACGAGCAAATCGGTGTACGAGCATGGGGGGTCGAATCGGTGTACGAGCATTGTATCGGTGTACGAGAAAAATTTTACCCACACCCACGCGCAGTTTTGTGTGGAAGCTCAGCATGGTCTGCGCATTTTTACAGGAAATATCCTAATGACAGCCTCTCATAACACAGTCAGGCGTTCCAAACCCTTTATCACCCCTTAACTCACTCATTCTCTCAGCGTTGCTTGGTTTGGCTGCATCATTCACCACAGTGCATACTTTTATAAGTGATTTACATCGGTTTTACCTCCTGTTGTAACATTAATTAGTTGTGATCGCTATTGTTCACGTAGTGAAATATACACGCACAGTACCTCTAAGCAGTAACTGTCACAGTTCATGAATTCATTGTCTAGTTCTGCCTGTGTGTGTGTGTGTGTGAGAGAGAGAGATAGAGAGACACACACCTCGTTCTCATATCATCTGCCTATTTAGTTCACTTCTCTCCACTCTTTTCTTGTCCAGTCCTTCATTTGCAGATACAGCGCGCGTTCATTCGCGGCCGCGGCTCCAGCGTGCGTTCATTCGCGCGCCGCAGCTCCAGCGCGCGTTCATTTGTGCGCCGCGGCTCCAGCACGCGTTCATTCGCGCGCCGCGGCTCCAGCACGCGTTCATTCGTGGCTCCAGCGCGCGTTTGTTCGCGGCCGCGGCTCCCATGTGTGATACACCTCTGGATTATCACTTTGTTTGTTTTCTACACTATTATAATAAATTCACTCATTTGCACTTGAATCCTTGCTTTGCCCGCTCCCCCCTCCTCCCTACTCTCTCTCCTCCAAGCAGGCTGCTCAAACCTGAAGTGCATTACAGTAAATTGTCAAGTACTTTTTATAGTTTAATCGTCAATTATTAATTAGTATTTATGAGATCTTAATGGTTATAATTTTGACTGTAATTAATAGGGTAAAACCAAAAAAATATTTAAAATGAGCATTTATGGTCGTGTGGAATGAATTAATTGATTTTTAGTGCATTCTTATGGGGAAACTTGTTTTGGTGTACGAGCATTTTGGTTTACGAGCTCGCTCTTGGAACGAATTAAACTCATAAACTGAGGTATTACTGTATAGTTTTAAAGTGTTAGTTAACCCAAATATGAAAACTGTCATTACTTACACACCCTTGTTTTATTGCAAACCTGTAAGAATTTTGTTAATTTTTGGAACACAAATGAAGATCTTTTTGAAGTCTGAGAAATTCTGTCCCTCCATTGACAGCAACGCAACCGTCACTTTGATGCTTCAAAAGATCGTAAAAATGAATCCATATGAATTGAGTGGTTTAGTCCAAATTTTCTGAAGAGATACTTTGGGTTTATATTACTTTTATAAAGTATCTATAATACTTCATAGTATAAAGAAATTATGTCTCTTCAGAAATGCTCAATTCATATGGATTAGTTTTACAATCTTTTAATCAACTTGAGTCAGGGAGATTGACATCACAACTATTATTTATGCAACAAAACAAACATATGTTGTTTATACACTTTTTGTAATCTCACTGTAAATGACACAAATACATGTACAGTGGAGTTTGGTTATGTCGACGGCCTCGGGGGTTGCAAAAAAGCATTGAGATAACCGTTTAGCGAGATAACCCATATAACATATATTTTCCCACATATAACCCACAGAAGCAGATAATCCGCACGCTCAAATAGCCCGCAGGTTTTGGGTTTTGTGTAAAAAATCGTTGGGATAACCAGCACCCATAGATTGATGAACTTTTTTTGTGTAAGATCACATTTCGAATTTCAAGTGTTGCTCGCATGACATCAATTATCCATAACTGTTCAGGTACACAGTGCTTGTGCGCGAAATTCACACAATAAAAAAAACAAACACAAGTCAGAATCAGAAGAAAAAGAAAAAAAGCAGTCTCTCCTGCTGTCCCTTTAAGAAGCGTGTTGTGTTGATCATCGGATGAGATAAGAGCCCCCCTCATGGCAGCATAGTCAATCATGTCGTCTTGCATGATTGACAGATCAGACAGCCTATCAGTACCAGCTGTCAGAGTGACAGTACAAGTGAAGCATCAGCTGTCAGAGTGCCAAAGACAACGACCCTCGCAAGAAAGAAAAAGGAACATTTATTGCTGTACATGATGTGAGTTATTAAATGAGAATGTACATGCTTGTGTTTTTGGTGTCTTTTTACACAACAGTGTTGCCGCGATTTGTTTGATGAAACGATCGGCATTCATCTAAAAAAAAATTACTCTAATGTATGTTTGCTAACAACAAAAGGCATATGTAAAACAACCACAATAAAAACCACCTTTGATCCTTGATACAAATCTTTAATTATATTCTCCAACAATGCAAACACAAAGATTGCTCACAAAATCACAAGAAACGTGCGGGATGCTACAGCGTGTTATCCCTCAGACGAGATCAACGACAGGGACAAGGCAAACTTGCGCAGTGAACTAGGTACTCAAATTAGTCACGAAATAACCATGTGAAGTGGCGAATTTGTCCCTTTTTTGTGCTCGACATATTAGATTTCGGCAACATAGCATAATCGACATAACCCACATGAAAATGCTAAGACAAATAGGGAGTTTGGCGGTTCCACTTCAAAAACGTCGACAATAGGATTGGCGAGTTAACCGTGAGTCGAGATAAGTGAACTCCACTGTATATCATTTGACCGCTATAATTTGGGCCACAAATGAATGCACAGCCATTCACATTTGTACTCTACATCAAAAATGTATAGAAACACGCATCTTTTGAGGCTGTTTTGCTGTGATCTGTTAAAGTCTAGTTACAATCACAGTGTGGATGAATCGTGTTTGAGTTGAATATTCTGACTACTTGGAAGAGACTCAGAAATTCTTTCAAAGTGAGAGCAAACATTCTTTTTTGACCTGTTAATGCAAATAGTAAATAGTTACTTACTATTTCAATCTCACAGTTGGAAATGCAGGCATTGCATGCACAACACACTGTTGTGAATAATTAAGCAAGACTTCTTCGAATAGGATAAGGCCTTGCAGTCTCGTGAATAATTATGAGAGACAGATGAGTCATGTTGTACTAATATGGGAAGAAAATGTCATATCCTCTGATATTGACACGGAAACGTAAATTTAAAAATTTTACTTTCCTGTAGCTCAAACAGTTGAGCTGTTTGCAACACCAAGGATATGGTTTCGACTCCCAGGGAAGGCAAGGACTGAGTAGAATGTCAGTGTGTACCTTGAATGCAGTGTAAAGTCGCTTTGGATAAAAGTGGCTGCCAAATGAGTAAATAAATTTAAAGATGAAGATCAGCAACACATTTTCTCTTACAATAAAAACTAATGTATGGTAACATTGTTTTCTGTGATGTACAAAACGCATGATTATAGCGTTTCATGATCCTTAAATAAAACATTTTAATTCATGAAAAATATAATTTTTATTGATGATTGATACACATTCAATTCATTGGCTAAAGTGTACTTTGGTTTTTTCGCGTGTGCAAGGGTCTGTGTATAGTGTGTGTGTGTGTGTGATGCACATTTTGTAACCAGAATAATAAGCTGTGAATCACTCTGTGCAGTGCCTTCTCATTAAAATCTACACTCCTGTAAAAGCTCCCCCTTTATTTAAAAAAATCTGTCTATTGATTGTACAATGAATGAATCTCTTACTTGATTACACTTTGTTTTTAATAATGAAAGAATTGCACAGTGTACAGCACACTAGAGCGTGTGGTGAATGACAACTCGGGTGTTTTGAGTGGCTTCTGACTAACTTAAACACTTATAATTTGCCATTGTGTTCACCTACTCAACAGATGTGTTTGTGATTGGCTGCAATGATCATAACTACAAAAACACATTGTAAATAGAAACCTTTGACACTCTTCACAGAGATACTCACAGGAATGTTTGAAAGCCGCTGCTTGTCAGCGGGAACCGAATATACCTGGTGCTCACTACTAACCGGTACAGAAATGCTGGAATTGTCAAATTTAAGTTTCAGTACTGACTTGTACTTTTGAAAACCCTAGTTTGAACTGTTTCATAGAAATAAATTGAATTTACATTGCTGTACAGCTGCACGTTTGCACAAGTCTGTTTAAGTTGAGAATCATGATTTGTATTTTTTATTTTTTCAAACTGAGATTATGAGTGATTTAATAACTCATAAATACGTGTTTCATTACCGGGTGAGTCAGCTTTTCTTTTCTTTTTTATAAATCTCTTGAAAGAATAATTTAATGACCAATATATTTTTTAACAGTCACTTGTTACCATCTGGCGATGTAGTAATGTAATGAAACAATTGTTATTTGAAGCACAAAGTTATTTTAAAAAGGTGATTTACTCTATTTTGAGCACTTCCGCAGACATCAGTGTTTATATTTGAACTATAGATTCAGCACTTCTTTGATTTATATGAATATTTGTAACACAAATAGTGATACTGTGTGGTTGAAAAGAATGATTGTGAAGCTGTTTCATACCTAGACATGATAACTGCTTTCTCTTGAATGTTCTGGTGTGATTTCAAATGTTTAGTAGACACAGGCAAATCATTGTCATTTAGGGATTAGATTGTGTGGGTGATTGTGCTGCTCTACCATGCTGTTTCCCTTTTTTGTGTTTGTGTAAGGCCAGCCAAACAACATAAAAATAAAAATGACCAATCTCAAGATATCATCCCGATACCTAATAGCAGCCAGTGTTGCCAGATTGGGCGGGTTCCCGCCCAATTGGGCTCCTTTTGGTCACGTAAAAAACGCAAAAAATGCATTGGGCTGACCGGAAAAAAATGCATTGGGCTGGTTGATAAAAATTGGGCTGGTTTTTGATGAAAAACCCGCCCAAATTTCATATATAAATTCTATTAAAACAAGCTTACCCCCAGTCAACAATCGTCCCTTCGCCCGCCTCAACAATAATGGTCTTGGGCTGGTCTTGGGCTTAAATGGGTGGGTTTTATGCTGTAGTTGGGCTGGAAATCTTCAGTCCAATCTGGCAACACTAGCAAGAGATCCATTGGCTAGCACATGGAGGTCTGTGTGACTTTCCAGGGATATTCCTCCCCAGACCATTACTGCACGCAGCATAACTCTCCCCACGGCATCTCCAGACTCTTTCACATCTGTCACGTTACATCCCTCTGGCAAATGCCAATCAAACTGCACAGCATTGAGCTGTGAGCACAGGTCCCACTAGAGGGACCCTTCATGCCATCCTCATGAAGTCTGTTTCTGACAGTTTGGTCAGAAACATGCAGACCAGTAGAATGCTAGAGGTCATTTTGTAGGGCTCTGGCAGTGTTCCTCTTGTTCCTCCTCTCACAAAGGAGTAGATACCAGTGCTTTTGCTGGGTTAATGCCCTTCTATGTCCCTGTCCAGCGCTCCTTGCGTAACGGCCTGTCTCCCGGTATCTCCTGCATGAGACACACCAAAACTCCTTGCGACGGCACGTATAGATGTGCCATCCTGGACGAGCAGGACTGTCTGTGCAACCTGGTTGGGTTGCAGGTACTGCCTCAGACTACAGACGGTGACAAGATGCCCCTAATGCCCATTACACATTGTACGATTTTAGGCTGTGCCGGATGAAAAGTAATCAATTGTGGCGTTTTCTGTGGTCTTGGTAACCAAACAGTGGTTGTATGTTGTTCAGTGAGAGCGGTTTAGAGACTGCTGCATCTTGCGTTTTTGCTTTGTTTTTTGGTTTAAATAAAAGCTCATCTTTCTGCGTCACTGAGTCTTCACTCATCCCTTCGCCCCAAATCCCTGATAGCCTTGCTGTTGCATCTCCAGTGCACCTGTTGTCACTTTCATTTGGACCAAAGCAGGTGACACTGATTCACAATGACTCATGCTTTCTATTTAGACTGATAGATATCCCTGAAGTTTAATTTGACCTGGTGTTATACTGTGATTAAGTGTCCCCTAATTTTTGCAGTGTGTGTGTGTGTATATGTATTGGGAATATTCAAAAACATTATATTAATATAATGAAATATTATGTGTAATAATCTGTTGTCATATTGTGTTAGGGACTGGCTCTTCTGTCACAACAACCACCCCTGTCCGACGGAAGCGAGGTAGAGGACAGCAGTGGAGAAGAAAATCTGGGGGGAAGCCTGCAACCCAGCCTCAACCAACACCCAACAAAGTGACCTGTGGTAAGAGCCCTTTCTTTACTCTTTTACACTTATGTCATGTAATCTCTCTTACCAGCATTCTTTGAGTATATGAATCTCTTTACCTTTTCATTTCTCTTTTTTTGTTTGATTTTACAGCATCTATAAAATGCTATAGAGCTGATCATTTCTGAGTGCACCTCAGCAGTTTATAATTAACCAATCACTCATTTATTAGTGCCTGAACCTCTAATGCTGTCAAAATGAAAGTGTCAAACCGTCACACAATAGGTCCATGTAGAACGTATGTCACCTCCATTCATCCCTTTGTGAATTTCCTGCACACTGCAGTATGATTACTTTGAGTTTCATTCTGCCTGGACTCAAAGGGTGCTCACACCAAAGCCTCTTTATGCTTTTGCTAGATGGGAGCTGTCCTGCCATCAGGGCAATGCTAAAATCTCTTCAGAACAGAGCACATGAGACACACTGAGTGGCACTAATGGCACAGTAGGTAAGGAAATAAACTATTTGTTAGGAAAGAAGGCATTGTGTGAAGCATTTATTTTCTTTAAGGGCTGTTTTTCTGGGACATTCAAGTCTCAAAATACCAATGATCCCAATTTACCTCATGCTCCAATTAGCTGTAAAGCATTAAAAAGTGAAATAAAGTTTTCCTGAATAATGCCCTTGTGAGATCTGAATGTCTCATAATAAGATTTTAGACTCGTCTAGGGCAATTTTGCAGTAATTTATTTGTTTTTGTCTCAATAATATATTTTTTGTTTATAACAGTGCAGATACATATACCATATAATTATTTTATCTGCATGATTTTGCCTCCTTTCAACTCTTTTCATCTTTTTTGTTTACAGTACATAATCTGGTTTTACTAAAAATATAAATGCTTTTTTTGTTGAAAGAAATTAGATTTCCACCATCTTTAAAAGTGTAGATTCTTTCAAAATATCTGTCTGATGCATGAGCCACACACTAAACCTCACAAAACATAAATGGAAAATCAGGGAACTCTATTAACTCTTTCCCTGCCAGCGTTTTTTTTTTTTTTTTTTTTTACCAGCCATCACCAGCGATTTTGATCATTTCAATGGCCTCAATTATTTTGTTATATTAAATCTGAATTTAGCAAAACAAATAACAGACTCTGTTTTTAAATTATTATTATAACAAAAATAAATTATTTATTCTAGCTTCATGCATTCTTTTTTTCTTTTTATCAGCACTTGAATGTGGTTAAGTTTCATTAAAAAAAAAAAACATTTTGAGAAAAAAGGTGAGAGAATCACTTTTTTGTCAAAGACTACATCCAGATTGGATTCAGAACATAGATGGAGTAGATTGAGTCCATTAACTCCCACACAATCCTATATAGCTCATCCTGGATTGACATTTCATTCAGTAACATTAGGCAGTGTATATATATATATATATATATATGTGTGTGTATATGCTGTTTAATGTTGGTGATCGCAATACTTTTACATATGCATATGATATTGCTTGTTTCATATCTTCTTCACATGTGTTTTGATCAGGAGATTCAGTACAGTACAGTCATAATGCCTGCTACTATATAACAGTGGTAATTTGGCAAGCCAGAAAATTCCACCAATGGTGGGGAAAGAGTTAAACGCTCAAAGCATTGTCATCTGTTATGATAATCGATTTTAAAAGGATAGTATAAAAATGCAGAGGAATTATATCATGTTTATTAAAATGTCTGCATCCAGCTTTATTCTTGCATAATGATGCCATTTAAAGTGTGTGAGTCAGGCTTTAGACATGCTCTTTGTCCTTCTCATTGCACCAAGATGCATATTAGTGGTCAGTTTCACTCTATTGCTGCAGAAACTAATTGACCCTTTATATCTGCCTGTACAAAGATTGCATGGCTTTGGTAAACTTCCTCCGGAGTTCTTAAACCCTCAATTGAAGCTGCTTATTCCTTTGCATATTCATGTTTCCTGCTCAAAGCATTTGGCTTTTCCTAAAGGCAACAAGCAAATCAAAAGTTGTAATGTTTTTGATTCTATTCTGTTATGTACTTATTATCCAGTAGCAGTCGCTCTTATTAGTCAAAAGCGATATAGTAGAGGTCTGCGTGGGATGGATTTTTCAGTCCCGCTCCAGAAGAATTATGTACCACTCTTTCCTGCCTCCATTTTTTTTGTCCCAAAACCGCCTGCAAAAGTCTTTTGGAGGTCTAAGCTGATTTTTCAGTCCTGATCTGATAAGATTCTGTCTCGTCCTAGTGTCTGTAGACTATTTTTTCCAATTT
Source organism: Rhodeus uyekii (assembly GCA_037043235.1). Lineage (NCBI taxonomy): Eukaryota > Metazoa > Chordata > Actinopteri > Cypriniformes > Acheilognathidae > Rhodeus > Rhodeus uyekii. The sequence goes on from JAWRVZ010000026.1 coordinate 1,306,237, forward strand.
CTGCACACACGAGACTTCTATGTGCTGTGATTTTTAAATAATTATTCTTTGCGGGAGCCCACGAGTCATTTATTACTCATCCTTCCCCCACGCATATCAATACCTTCCCTCTCGCACGCAGCATTTCAAAACTTGAGGATTGCAGACCTCTATAAAACAGTAATTTGGTTCAGCACAGAAGTGCTTAATGGTTAACATATTTCTTTCTCATCAGAAACAGCATTACATAATTATGATCTTGTTACCAATTGCATTTTTATACCCAATAGACCTTAGTCAGGGTAGTACCATCTTTAACTTTTGACAGGGATGAAAACGAGGCTGTGATAGAGAGAAGTACAGCACGTACAATGGGTTGAACTGTTGTTTAACATTAACAACATCATGTTGTTTCAGCTGACGAAATGTCTTTCTAAAGAAAAGAAAAACAGTTGAGTAGTGAATCTTGCATGATCTAGGACCCACACAGTGAGTGCCATCGTAACTCTCACAGCATCGTTTTCATCTGCCTTAAATTCAATATGGTGTCTAACCTAACTAAGGTGTTTTGTAGTTGTGATCGTTTGTGTGCGCAAGACAATGTTTCAATTATGCTTTAGACTTGCTTCAATCCCCCTGCTTCCTTCATGGTTTGATTTTTAGACCGAAAAGTACACTCACATTCTTTTTTTTCTGTCACATTTTTCATCAACTTCTCTATCCCCTTTTCTGTTCTTTTTTCATTTTCCTTTGGATAAGCAGTTTTCCGTGTGAATAACTCCTGTGGTGTGCCTGAATGAAATGTCTTTAAAGAGGTTATTGAATATTGGTCTACTGAGACTGAGCTGCATCAGCCTGTGTTTCTTGGTGTTTCTTATCTAGTAAAACACTGATTATTGCCATCCCACTTCTTATTTAAAGCATCAATCCTCTCTCCTCTGTAACTGAGCTTTGCAGCAAAAGCTAATCTACTTTCTGCACTGACCATTTTGTTTAGTAAGGTGAGAATCATTTGTGTTCTAACTTACCTTACCTCTCACTGTGAGCTTTTTTAACCTATAAAATGTTTATAAACCAACCTTCAATCTCAAATGGTTACATATAACTTTGACTATGACATCCAGCCTGGAGATGCTTGTTATTCAGATTTTCTCAGACCCTGTCAAGTTCTGCTATGCCATGATTGACCTTTGAACTTTCACCTTTGTTTTATCCTGAACTAGCTGAACATGCTGTTTGCTGTGTTGACTCCGCATTTGATCTTGGCAGGTTGACTCAAGAATGAGTAGAAAAAGCAGGAGAATGGATAGAGTGAAAGAGACAGAGCTCACAACAAAAACAAGTGTGTGCTGTCCGCTCTGTGCGATCATACACAGTCAAGACATGTGTGTGCTTTAACTCACGCGCCTGGTCCATGTCCTAAGGTAAAGAACCCCCTTCCTAACTCGCATAGGCGGAGGGGTGACTCTAATACTCTTGTGTTCAAATGTCAGTTTTCAGTTGTTACTGTCCACTTCCCCAGTTACATGTGCTAAACGATGAACTAGATTTGGGAAAAAATAGGAACAAAATCCTCTCTGGAGGGGTTGTTGGCCTCAGTGTTTCACAGAACTGACTCAATTCATGAAAAATTTCTGGGAGTCCATTGGGAGCATCCTGCTAATTTGTCTATATTACACCAACATTACATGACATGAAATTACTCCGGTTTTACCGTAATCTATGTTGGCCAAAATCAGCGGAAAAGCTCAGTTTTGCGATTGTTTTCTCCACAAAAAAACGCCTCTGTGAACCTTTGTTGGAGCAGTTCTGAGGAAAATGACCCAACAGTTCTTGTTTAGACCCATCCCAGTGTTTTGTATGTGTTTTCAGTATTAAAACTTTAAAATGTAAGTAAAGTTAACCGGTACCTTCATTTATTAAATCGAATTTTGTCAAGTGTTTTGATTTTTCAGATTTGAACTAGAAATACTGGTTGTAAGGTTAGAAAAACAGTAGCCTGATAAGCTCATTCTGGGCCCAAGAGGTTTGAACCTGCAGTCTCCATGTGAATTAGAAATGGTTGCTTTCTCGCACACAGTCAAGAAATGATGTATATGAACTTTGCCTGCTTGACCAAAAAAATGAGACATAGCAAAACTATTGCAACAACGTTCATCCAAAACTGCTTGTTTCTCTCTCTCTCTCTTCCTCTCCTTTCTCTATGTCCACAGTTGAAAAACAGACTGACACAAGTGTCAGGAACAAAAACAAGTTGGCCATCCTCACATACTAAGAGAGGGAGAGAATGACAGAAAAAAAGAGTCAAAAGAAAAGCTTGACCCTGACCTATGTGTTTGCAGTCGGTCAGCCTTTTGTCCTCGTTTCTCTCCCTCCATCTTGGTTTGTTGTTCAGCAGAAAAAGAGGGATCGAAATAAGTGTGGAAGCTCTTCGTATGGAGCAACACCCCATAAAACGATGCACTACATTATTTATTTCTTCATTTTTTTTTAGAAAGTTGTTTGTTTATTTTGAAGAAGTTGACAATATTCACAATATATAAAATATTTAAATATTTGTGAATTCATGTTTTTTTTTTATTCTCTGGGATGCAAAAAAATATTCCTACAGTGGAAGTATTGTATATTAACAGAAAATACTCCACTGTGCTGCTTATTATAGGTACCTTCTGTGTACTGAAGCTGGAAGCAGAGGAAAACCTTTGTCCTGTATTAGTGTATGTGATGAGCTAATGTTTGTTTAATTGAACTAAAAGTGCTTTGTAAATGTGTGCTGTGTTAAAAGAACGTTAAAGAAGTTTTGTGTTTCGAGTCTGCTTTCCAACTTGCATTACAACTATCTTCAGAAGAGGGGGACCAACATGATCTTTTAAACTTGACACAATAAGTAAATCTATATTTACATCCTTTTTTTAAAGGGGTCATGACATGGAATTTTTTTATTTTGACATGTTGCTTGAGGTTCACTTATAATATTAGTAAAGGCTTTTTGCGTGCCAAAATTTTTTGCTGAAAATGATTATTTTCCACTTTAATTCTGACCCTTTCTCTGAAATGATTCATTTTTAAGGGGTGTCTCCTTTAAGACTTGTCTGCTTTTCCGATTGGCTTACATTTATTACTTAGTATCATTTGCGAACTCTCATTTACAAAATAAAATGTTCTGGAAAAAAACACACAATTCTCTGATTAAAATAAATTATCCACTATCCCAAAACCGAGATCCTACAAACAAGCTGTTTAAACTGGACGAGTCAAAACACGAGAAAGCAAAACTTTCTTTCAGTCTTCCATTTGCTCTGTTGTTGACAGACTCAAGTGAGTGGAGTATGTCAGAAACTGAACGCGCTTCTGTTTATTCTATCCATTGATTATCATGGGTTCTATTGGCTTTTGACATGATGCAACGCCCGCAACATAAGCCTGTAAGTGACTGAATGCCAGTGCCTATGGTGTAATCATGTATAAATATTCGTCGATTTCTTGCTTCGGCAGTAGTCATATACATTTGCCTGTGTGACGTCAAATCCCGCACTATCAAAAAACTAGTCACTTTTGGAGCTTGAAATGCTTTGTTTATAATGAGGAGGACATTTTAAACTTTGGTACAAAGACCTCTTATATGTCCAAACATCAAGGCAAATTGCATTTGTCATGTCAGGACCCCTTTAACATACAGTCCTAGTAGCATCAGTAATAAATACGGTATACATTTGTTAGATCTCACATCATGGAGTAGTTTCCTTGTCAAGTGTTAAGTTTAGTCTGCATCTGAAATGAATAATCTTTTAACTGTATAATTTAGTAATGGCATTATGTAAATGGTTACTTTAGTTTATAATGATCAAACGAAGCCATGATAAAATAATTACATTGCCAAAGCATTAGTAGGATTGTGTATGTACACCCATACAGTTACACTGTCTTTCACAGTCCACATTTCACTTGAATTTAAACAAAAAAAATTGGCTTACACTATTTTAAGGTGATGTAGTTATGTTGTATTTAAATAAGTACTAAGTAAAATTAGCTACATGTACTTACTGTAGAGTTATGGTTAGGGTTAGTTGTAATTATGCATAACAGTAAATGATCACTATAGTAAGTACATGTAGTAATGTGTAACTACGTCACCTTAAAATAAAGTGTTATGCTATAAGATGTGTGTGTGCGTGTGGCTGTTTGTTTTTGAAAGATTTTTCTTGTGCTCAGCAAGGCTGCATTTATTTGAACAGAAAAACTGATTTCCTGATCTTTGTGTGTATGACAGACAATGTAAACGTATTTAATGTCACTTCAACTGAATGTGTCCTTGCTGAATCAAGTTATTAACTTAAGAAATCTTTCTGACCCTCAATGGTAGTGTATGTAATTATATTCCTGAGAAGTCATGTACTGTGTACCTGCATTAATGCTAGAATGAAGGGAATGTGTAGGACTGGATATTCAGGACAAAGTTATTATTCCTAAAGTGCAACTGTTCACTTCACAATCACTCCATAAATACAGTATATTCAAGCATTTGAACTGTTTTATTCACTTTCACTAATGAATCAATTTAGTGTAATCGCTTACTCCCTATATTACTGGATGGTTTTATATTCCATGTTGACTGACCCAACATGCAAAAGGCTGGAGTTTGTGGTGGAGCTTTGGTTGTAGAAAGGTTGGATTTGTGTTGCAGCAATGTTCTGAAGATTGATGGGTCCACTTCCTCCTCTGACCTCTGAGCTAATGACATGAAAGGAAATGACATCACTGCGAAGCTCTGGTTCAGTATGTATACTCCAATCGTATTTTGCCGTCTCTGTTCCCTGTGCTGTTGCATGACATCAGTTCTACCTCAACTGTTTGGTAAAGCCAACCTGCATCATTCCGTCTTATCAATTAAGCCCCCAACAGAATTCAGATGCGCATATCGAAGTATAAATATCACCAGATCTGTCGACTGAAACTTTGAATGTGAACCATCTCTGGATTTACCTTGAGGTGCTTTCAGTCCACCCGAACTTACCAAACGGCCTCAGTTAATGTGCTTTCGTAACTCCCTCACATCTCTGTGACCTGCAAATATACAAGTACTATGTTCAGTAGACATGTTGGACTTTACCAATGTGTTTCCAAGACCCTGTGTGCCTGCAAATAATTTGAATGCCACCTCATGATGAATTTTTCTAGATCTTCCCCTACTAAAGTGCAAAACCTGAGCTAGCCTACTGGTTTCACTTAAAGCCTCCAAAATCTCAATGTTAAACATTTTGAAGATGTTGGCCTCAGTTATCAAGTAGACCTCGGAGCTGATGCCGTATCACAAAGAGTTTGAATTTTATTTTATTTTGTACGTTCTGGTTTAATACACTCTGGAACAGATCAAAATTTAAATAGGGAAGGAACTTGCTTTAAATCTGTGTGAATCACTTCTATTCTTATTTATTTTTATACCAAATTTTCTTTGGTATAAATGAATAAACTGAATGTCAAGTTTTATTATAACTGTATTTTTGCCCTCCTTTTGATCCCCCCACTGATCTGCTTTATTTCTCGTGTTCTCCCCCTTTCCTCTGCTACTGTTTTTCTTGTTTCTCTCCATCCTTGCTGCAACTCCCCCACCCCCCCGCCCCCCCTTTAATTTAAAACAAATTTTCAAAAATCCATCTCCATACCTGCTGTTTCTTTGCCCCTTTGCATGCCACCCTTCATCCCACCCTCCTCTTTCACTGTCTCCCATGCTCTTACGCTCTCAGATATCCGACTACGCGTACGTGCGGAGTATTCGGAGCACGAGTCAGCCCTTCGTGGAGGAGTTTCGTCAGATAAGCAGCAGCCATTGGAGAGGCAGTTTGAACTGTTCAGCCGAGCGAGTCAGCTGCTCCGTGCCCGTGATCTGGGCTCTATTGTCTGTGATATCAAGTTCTCGGAACTTGCCAACCTAGATGCCTTTTGGTCAGACTACCTGAGCGGGGCTCTGCTCGAGGCGCTGAAAGGGGTCTTCATCACAGACTCTTTGAAAAGGGCAGCGGGGCAGGAGGGGGTCCGGCTGCTTGTCAGTGTGGATCAAGATGACTACGAGGAAGGCAGGAAACTGTTGCTTAGCAGCCAGACACATAATGGGACAAACTGGGAGACGCAAAGGTGAGGTGTGAGTTCACCATTTTAATTGCGATTTCATTTTTTTACTCATGTGGTTCAATAACCTCACATGAGGGGTCTTACTGTTGACAATGTTTTCATTTCTTTTTTTTAAAAATATATCTATATGTACTCCCTCTCTTGCCTCTAAATTAACATATAACCACCAGGTGGCGGTAGAAAATAATTTTGTCTTATCCCCTTTTTTCCTATCAGGAGAGAAACTATTTTAGTATTATTTCTATACCATTGTAGTATATATTAGTTTTTGTAATTAAAATAGTTAAAATTTGGAATTAACATAAATTCTGTATATATAAATTCATATATTTTAATGTTAGTTACATTATTTACATTAACCTTGGCAGCCCTAACAAACATTTAATAAAACCGAATTTCACGGGAATTTTATGGTTTGCTTATATTTTAAACCCCTTGCTCCAAGTACCTTTTTATGAGTATGGCATGTATAAAATCATTCATCAAAGCTATACATTTTTAATGAAATGCAAAGGAAATGTTTTGTTGGGATTTTAATGTATATTTTGTGTAAATACTTCTCTTTTTTTATTGAATAGTTTGTTTCGTAGTCTACAGTGTTGTTTCTAAAGCAATCCTGCCAGTTCCCATATGTATTGAGTGATGTATCTCATGTTTCCTTCACAGGCCCTGAGAAATGTCAGTTTCAGTTATGATGGATGAAGAAGATGTTTTGCCTTTTTATTTCATTGCCCATTGAGTATTGGTGACCCTGCTGGGATGGAGAGCCTATTGGAGGAGTCTAGATTAAACTGGGCAGCCGTTTAATTTTCCTCTAGAAACTGTCAGACCGTTCAGAGGTTAGATTCAGATGAGGGGCTGTTTCTCTCTACAGGAGGTCAGTTTAAACACGGACAAACACACAATAATAAACCCATAGAAAATACAGGAGGGAGGTTCTGCATCTATGAATACCACTTCCTTTGCCCCGGTGGTATGTGGATAGATTTGTTTTTTTCTCGTCCAAATGTAATGACTTGCAGTGAACCCTGGAATACTAGTTATACCTATATTTAACCTTGTTTGGGTAGTAACTTAACCCCTCTTTTTGATAAAAGGTGGAAGGATGAGAATACACAACAAATATGTAACTCAAAAGGATTTAGAAATCAATCCACAAAAGAAAAACATTAAAATGTGAAATTACCCAAAAGATTAGGATTTTTATTTGTTATTATACCTCCTTTTTTGAAACGGTTTTTGAAAGATTGAATGCTAACTTAATTCTTAAAGGTTTGGGCTGGTAGCAATACATCACCCTTCCACCATCGGGCCGTGTTGCATAATCAAACTGCTGCAGAGTGATCTGTTGTACTGCTTATAAGAGTCACATAGATGACTTTTGAAATCCTTAATACAGTACTTGACTGAACCAGTCAATGTTGCCAAATTTGGAAATGCAATGAGATGGGGTAGAGATTTATGCTGATTTGTTACAGTGTACTTCACTGTGAGAATATATTTGTCCCAACAACTCCATGTTACCATGTTATTTGTCTCAGAAACAAGGTCAGCAAGATTTATCTGGGCCTTTGGATGCCTTTGTAAATTGATGATAGAAAATGATAGTTAATTATAATAGGATGATGCTGATTTGACACCAGCCTTCACACACAACCAGACTAACCTCTGGTCCTGTTTTAGAATATGTTTCCCTTTCTGTTATATTTGTACCTTTATGACAAAAAGATAAAAGTTTAGTAGTAGTTAGTAGTAATTCAGTCCTGTTATATGACTGATATTAAGTGAATTGGGAGTGGAATATTTAACACTTGTGTTTTCATGTTTTTGTTTAAACTTATATTACTTGATATTTGTTTTGGAATGTGTACATTTACGTAAATATGATTCTTAATAAATTACTATCAGAAAATGGTTGTCTCTAATATTGTGTGACAAGGGTTCGTTCACCCCAAAATGAAAAGTCGTTAATCACCCACCTTCATGTCTTTTCAAGCTCATTAGACTTTCGTTCATCTTTGGAACATAAATTATGATATTTTTTGAGTGTTTCTGTCCCTTTGACAGCTACGCATCAACCAGGTTGACGGTTCAAAAAGTTCTTAAAGAGATCCAAAAACTAATAAATATGAATTGAGAGGTTTAGTCAGAATTTTCTGAAGAGACATGACCGCTTTGCATGATGAACAGGCTGCAGATTTGTGTCATCATATAGTATATGATGGTAATATGTTTTTACATGTAAAAAACCTTTGCATAAATTTCTACATTTGCAATAATATTTAGTTATTGTTAAATAGTATGTTTTCTATACTTTTGCACCCTCTTGTGGATATAAGGATCACAGGAAATTAAAAGAGGATTTTTTATTTTGTTTAGATGTTTGTATTTCTCCTTTCTTAATAGAAGCTGTTTGCTGAACTAAATATATTCCCTGAGTTTAAACAATTGCTGACTCGGATTTACATTCATGCATTTGGCAGACTCTTTTATCCAAAGCAACTTACATTGCATTAAAGGAACACAATGACATTCCAATCAGTTCTTACTGTCCTTGGCAGTTGAACCCATGACCTTTGCGTTTACAAAGCGGTTCGCTCTGCTGTTGGAACTACAGGAAAGAAAGATGGTTGGGATTTTGAATAATGCTTTTTTTTTATTATTAGTATTATTATTGTCCACTTATCTGTTAAGTCATGATCAAAACATATTTAAGATCAGATCGGGGGAAGAGAATATTTGGGAGTGTCCATAGGCTCCTTGGTTAGGGCTCTGTCCATGGTGCTGAAGAAATGAATGTACAGTACATCTATTGGCATTCCCATTCTTCTTGAGAGAGCATAATGTATTAAACACATCTGACGTTGTGTACATTTAACAATTAATAAACAAATAATTCCAAGGTGTAAACTGTAGTTCTAGACTGATTTGCTTCGAGGCGAGCACAGTGTTTCGGAGAGAGGCCTACACCTCGAGGCTTCCCCGCGTTTTTTTTTTTTTTTTTGTGCAATTATTAATTTCACCTGTAGATGGCAGCTATATATATATATATATATATATATATATATATATATATATATATATATATATATATATATATATATATACTGTATTTGCTTAATCACAGTCAAGCCTACGCAAAACATATACGGGTTCTCATGTAGGCTTACTGAAGCGATCGGACCAACAAGGGTGGAAAGAAAATTTGATGAAACTCTAAACTCTTAACATTTTTGCATCTCTCATTCTCGCACACACAAATGCAAGTTTTGCTTGTTTGCAGCACGGCGGTCAACGCGTTGTCATGGAAACACGAGACACACGAACACACACCGCGACCCTATCACCTTTCGCCCCTGATTTCAAATTCAGGCTCCTCACCCGATTCCTCTTCTGTCCCCCCCCCCAAACTCTAACCCCCTCTCCACGAGAACACCCCCACCCACCCCGAATATCTGCCCTCTCTCCCGTTCGGCTGTCTGTGTTTCGTGCCCGAGCAGCGCGCGCGTGTGACGGAGGCTGCCGCGTTCATCGATGGAAACGCTGGTAATGTTGTGAAAACTAACTGACAGCTTCATAAAATTATTAATTTGCCTATGTATAACTTTTCCTTACTCTGGCTCGTTTTGGTGTTCTTTGTATTTTTTATACCCTAATATATTTTCTACTTTCTGCTGTTTCTGTTAGTTATAGCCTATTCTATTAAAACGATTCACGATACAGTTGTCGCATCTTATTTTAACCCGTCCGAGCTCGTGCAGGAGAGAGTTATTAAAAATAATAACAATAGTTATTAGTAATGATTTCTTGCTCGAATGTGTGTGTGAGTGTGTGTGTGTGTGTGTGTGTGTGTGTGTGTGTGTGTGTATGTGTGTGTGTGTGTGTGAGAGAGAGAGAGAGAGAGTGCGTGTGTGTGTGTGTGAGAGAGAGCGAGAGAGAGAGAGAGTGAATGTGAGTGTCTGTGTCTCTTTGCGCGCGTGTGTGTGTGTGTGTGTGTGTGTGTGTGTGTGTGTGTGAGAGAGAGAGAGAGTGTGTGTGTGTGTGTGTGTGTGTGTGTGTGTGCGCGCGCGCGCGCACGAGACGCTCTGCATGCTGTGACTGGAGTGGAGCAGCGCCATCGCGGGAATATTTGATTTGAACACCCATCGCTCGCGCTGTGAAATATGCACGAGCTCGTGTTTTACAGCCCTGGACACTCGCAGAGATAAATGCACAGCTTTCTGTCGTGAATAAATCACAGCTTTCAGTAGTTATGCTTTGCCCATTACTGCTGTGTTTGTTATAATAAGATATATATTTTTAAATTCTCTGTCGACCAAATACGAAGCTAGTAGCGATTATATCTTGAAGGGAGGAATATAAAGCGCATTGTGAAAGGACTTGTAACAGCTCTACAGTAACGGGTTTCATCGCTGTATAATGACATACGGTTTGATGTCAACGAATGGTAATGTTGCAAGGCCAAACTGCAAGGCCTCAATTGTTTGACGAACGTTGGCAAATGTCATGGTTAAATGTTTCAAAACTCCTCAAGCTTTTTTTTGTCATAGTTTAAATCCTACTACCTGTATCTACGTTTCTTTTATTTATGTAGTCGTGCGCGCGACCATCTGTTTCGTCTCTTGACTCTGAAAAATCTGGATAAATGTTTAACTCCTTCCGGAAGCTTTGTAATCAATATGGTCGAGTTTTGTTTGGCGGCGAATGTTGTAATAATACCATCACGTGGCCGTTAGTGTCCACTGAGGGGCAAATCGATGAGCAGACTGAGTTAATTATAAGAAAATCAATCAAGAGGTGGAGATTTGGGCTTTAAAAGGGCGGACGGCGCCAGTGCAACAGAAAACGGGACTGAATGCACGAGCCTGGTCACACATTTCCGAGCTCTGTTCTTCTCGTCTCATTTTCTCCGGGTTTATGGTTGAACAAGCCTACATTTTTGCACTTGCGTCAGCCGACCGTACAACAGATTTATAATTCTGTAATGAGGATATACACTTCAACGTAACTTCTAAGATAAAACCCGGTGACTATGGACAGAAGCGCGCGGAGGTTCAGCAGGTCTCGTTACACTTCCTTGCCTCAGTAAACAAGGTCCGAAGAAAAACAGACGGGTTTCGATGTGGACTGTTTATTCCCAGTGAACATTTCTTTCTGTAATAGGTTCGTAGCAACGGACAGAAAGGTGCAGGCGTTCTCCTCTAAGTTTAGAAGATGGTGTATCAAATATTTGAACAGCCTGACTCTCAGTGTGTATGTGCTCTCACGTTTCATTGTTGATACACAGACACATGTTCTTTACTCGCTTCAGATTAACTAAGAAACACATACACAGGAACCTCTGAACGGGCATTAAGTCATTAAATCTTCAGGACTCATTATTCATCACACGTTTGGGAGGTTTAACACGATGCGGAAATTCTTTGGTCCATCTTTGGCCTATTTTTATTATTTTCTCATGCAAAGTTGTAAGGGACTCAGATCTATAGGGAAATAAACAGTAGCCAACACTGCATTCTGATAAGGTTTCACGCTATTCAAAACAGCCTAATTTTATTTTTTACAATATAGGGGTATTATTACGGTTTGCATCTTAAATCAATTAATAAACGTGCTTTTTGCCACGCATTTACTCGTTTTAGTTTTTTTATGACGGTAAATTAAAATAATGCAAATCAAGAATAATATTCAGACAAATATTCACTGTGCGTAAGAAAATATATCTGAGTCGAATAATGGTCTAATACATTTAACCAGTTAAAACATTTCATAAGTGTTCACATGGCTTCCCGTGATTATAGTTCTGAGGTATATTTTAAGTGTTCTTATTTTATTATTATTATAGCCTATAGCTTTAAAATAGTTTAGACAATGTCCTTGAGTATCTATAGGCGAAATGCTTTATTCGCAATATCATGCGTGTATCAATGAGAGCGATTATTGGATTGCTATTGACAGAACGCGTCGTCATAATCACAAACTGAATATACCAGATTTTTTTTTAAAAAAATCGAGTATAACTTATGATTTGATACACTCATAAAATATACTTAATTTAGCGTTTATTCTCGAGTTGATTAGCCTAATGTAAAACGCAAATAAAGTGATACATCTAATAAATGATTTGTCCTCTGAATACATCAAATCAATCTAATAATTTCTCTGAGTGCATCTTCAGGAAACGCCAGACTTTTCCGAAGACTCGCTATGGAAATATGTATATACAATTTGAGATAAAGAAACTTGTTGTTAAAACGAAAATAAGCTCTCAAAACACAGACTTTCTCTCTCGTTTCATCATATTTTCTTCATATATACAGTTTTCGTGGAGGCGAGAATAAACCTCTCATGAAAGTTTGCGCCGTTAATTTCAACACTTCAAATCATACATTTTCTGTTGTTATTATGCAAATTAGTGATATTATAGACGTTCAATTCGTGGCATAACCAGAGAATAACACGGGTAAAACGATGGTAAACTCATTTTTATAAAGAGCTTTTACATTTACAGAAGAAGAAAAAACATTATGGAATTATTATGAATTGCTTAACTAAATATCTACCGTATTTTCCACTCAGAGTATTTAAATTTGCCATCTAAGTCTTATTACACGTAATACTATATCAATGAACACATCGATCAATGCTTACTCAGTTGCGGTTGTGCTGTTAATGCGTTACATATAAACACAGGAACAAAAGTAGCCGAAATGTTCATTTTATTTAGTTTTTATTTTATTTTTGATTGTTTACTGGGTTTATGTTCTTATATTACAGGTACCTGTTCATATTCTTTCGTGAGAGGAAGGATATATTTCAAGCTGGAATTTTTCCTCTCGTTGTTTTAGGAAATCACTGGTCATTATATAGACAGTTCCTCAATATCTGTCAGCATTTATTTGTAGTCGTGAAGGCGTTTATATCACTCATTTAAAATGCACACATTAGGCTATATTCGTATTATTACTGTTATTATTCTTTTTCTCTCTTTTTTTATAATTGCCCCGCAGATATTCAGTGTCCGGTATCAATCTTGGGGTTTTTCATAAGCAGCTGTCAGCATAACTCACGACCCCGCGGGTCAAAGGCCAAACGACCACCGGTGCAATTAAAACGGACAGAGATGGAGCATTATGCCCTCATCCAATTTTCCTCTCACAAAAGAACAAAACCGCCAGCAGTTTATTTCAGAAATATGATGTTATCAAAAGCATATGACCATATACTAATACTGCTGTAAATTAGACATATGTCAACATACTCAACTTTAAGAAATCTAAAGTATTTTTTAATAACTTTTTGGTTTTGGTACTCAGTTTTTTATTCTGAAAATGTAACAGCATTGATCTTTTTTGTATTTTCTTATATTAATTCATCAGATATTAATTTACAGAAGGCAGGATAAGATGTTTATTTTTCAGAAAACAGTTGTTGATGTGGTGCATAATTTATATAAAAAATTAGGGTGTTTTGGGAATGTGTTTCATTTTAAAATGTATTTATTTTATTTAGATGGCATAAATCAGACAGTATTGGCCTTTCCACATTCGCAGCCGTAAAATCCACCAGGCGAAACCTTAATATCAGTAACTAATAAATTGTGTCAGTTGCTGTAACCTTTGCGATTGTGGCTTTTGCTCCAGGTTTTGAATGTGTGGCCGGTCTGTTTGCAGCTCTATTTTGTTGCTGGTTATGTGACTGTTGAAAGAATCAAGATGACCACCATAATACACAGAGGGACACGCGTGCCGTTTATGAATGTGTGCGTGTGTTTAGAACCCAGTGAGACGATGGGGGTCAAGGTTCAAATTCAGCCCCAGACGGACGACCTTGCCCTTTTGAATGACCCTCAGGGTCATACTAGGATGGGGGAAGGATTTGAAGAGACTTAAAAATTATTTGAAGGGGAAAACAGAGAAAACAGAAGCAAAAGGCAAAGGGTAAAAAGATAAATACAGAGGCAGTTATCAGATATACATAGTTTGTCGTCCTATTTCCAAATGTGTTTTCCATTTTCTTCAGTCACACCAGCATAAAAGAAAAATTTGACCTTTGACCTTTATCTTCACCCCAGCTCCATAGTGTTTCTCTATCCCCAGCTGCTAGATGAACTCTCTGTATCTCAGTATGCATTCACACTTCCTCAATAACCCGAGATTAAGGTTTAAACACCTGCAGTTGCCTTGTTCACCACCTCAGGTACTGAGGGTTAGTAAAGAATCAGGGCTGATGGCCGCTCTAAAAGCCCAGGCAGAGCACAGAGTTGAAGGCCAGGGGACTGATGAGATGGCTGCAGTTTCATATATGACCTGTGCCTGGCAGCAGAGAGCTGGATGTCTGGTCCATTTAGTTTAGCTACTCATCTTAGCCAATGACCAGGGGAGGATAGAGCAGAGAGAGGGAGGATGCAAGCAAGCCTGAGGCTGAGGAAAATTACATGAAAAAGCTTGCGAAAATGTCTGTTTGTCCCTTTGTGCTCAGTTAAAGCTTATTGCAGTGCTCACATTGTTCTCTATCACAATGTGCTTTGTTTTTAAATGTGCTAGTTTAAGCCTACTAACATCTTGTTTATCTTCTAAACTCTCTAGATTTCAGTGTTTTGTATTTATAAAATCCTTTGACATGGTTCTGAACACTTTTAAGAGGTTGTCTTTTTCTCTTTCTGTGTCTGAACGCCCTGTCCTGTAACCCATTTAAACAATTACTCCCATCTCTCCTCATGGGCCAGATCCAAAGTTATATCTGTGTGTTCTCTCGTTGAGGGAGAACAGCAGGTTTGGCTGACATTCCCTTTATCTGGCCTGTGCTGGTACGTAATCAGTCGGCCTTTACCTCTAGAGATGGGGTGTTTAGTGGACATTTTCTCTTAGATGGGGGTATTTAGGAAGAATTTTCTTTATAACTCTAGGTGTTTCCAATTATAGTCCAGAGAGCTTTTTGTTACTTTTGGGTATTGTATTTGAAATTGCATTTTTCTTCTTTTGTTCTGTGATGTTTTATAGATATTTTGCCTTGCTTTAAGATTTGGTTATGGATGCTCTCTCTCATTATGATTCTTAAATATAATTTGAAATAACCCAATACAGTGTTGTTTTTGGTAGTTGGAAAACAATAGCACTTAATGAAAATTAAATAAAGAATATGATATACCGTAGTTAATTACCGGTAAGTCTAATTCTTATTTTTGATTTTGCACAAAATCTGGAACAAACAGAAGTAATTCATTATTATGTAGTTCTAAGGAGTCAACAGATTGCAGTGGGACAAAAAGCTTTAGATAACATTAAAATGAATGTTTAGAATTAATTAAAAGTAATTATGGAAATGTACTGTATAAAGGCACGTTTTTTGGGAACACAAGACATATTTCTTTCAGTACACAGATTTTTTTGTTTATTTATTATTTAGTTACATTAAATTAAATGATCCATTGGGACTGGAACAGTCAACATACAGTTCATGAAATATTTTCTAACTGTAAATATAGATCAAATTACCTCTAATCTTTTGTAGATTTTTGCACAAGTCATTATCTGTTTTTAGATATCATCTCATGCTCAATGTTACTTTTGTATGAGAGAAAATCTTATATTTTATCCTTGCTTATTTTCCCCCAGCACAAATCCAGATCCTCTGGGTCATTCATTTATTACAAGAAAGAAAATGACCAAGAAAACAAAACAAACATAAGAAAAGTGTGAAAGGGTGTGAGGGATGAAGAAAGGGGGAGAGAGCAAAACAAGGCTCTCAGCTGAGAGGGATGAAAGGGACTGGATGGCTTATTTGAGAAGAAAAAGCTTCCCCACAGCCCCAAAAGCCTTTATTTTTTCATTCTCTCTCTCTCTCTCTCTCTCTCTCTCTCTCTCTCTCTCTCGGAGGATCAAGACCCCATAATCTGGTTGAGATTTCTTTGTCCAAATTCATTTATTCACTGCCCTACTGTCCCTAAATTGCTTAACCATTTGACCCCAGAAGAATTTTTACTGTTTGTATATTTATATTTTTTATGTGATGAAAACCACATTAAGACAAACATTTTAAAGGGTCTTGCTCCATTTAAGTTTTTCATTGTATGGCAAAAGCCTATTGTAATCATCTTTGCATCCCTTTGCAGTGTTTAGAAAATTGAAAATGCCATTTTATATAGGCTACCAAACACAGAACAAGCTCTTCTGAGAATAGAGAGAGAAATGGACAAAACAGAGAGCAAGAGTAGAAGACCAAGTATGTGTTCCATAACAATATATTCTCCATCTACATTTATCATCTGTGCAGATTAACAGCAGTTTTGATGAGAAATCACACCAATAGAGTCAATAAGGTTCCTTAAGCCATATAGAAGACAGTGAGTGAAAATTGTGTGTGTGAGTGTTACTGACCATATTTTCAATGTGAGAGGAGATCTGACAATTTGTAAGTTTAATGTCTGGCTTCCAGTGTCATTTGCTTAAATTGATCTTTAAATTGTCTTTAAAATAAACCTTAATTTGTAGTGCAAACTGTTTTTCTGTTTACCGCACGTATTCTTCTCTTCTTTCCCTATGGCGGCTAATGAATCAGAAGTCTTGCACACTCGCAGAAATAATAATTGATCATGTGAGATATTTATATACATTTTAAATTGTATTATGTATTTTGATGAGTTGTTCATTCTGTATCTGTTGAATCTAGCTGCAAGATGAAGGAAGAAATATTGTGGGAAACCCAATTTTTTCAAACACTGCTTGCAAAATGATTCAGTAGTTTTATTCGAATCAAAAAGAGACAGTCTAAACCTCAGTGGAGGACATTTCATGCTTTGTTGGATTGTAAGAGTTTTGCCAAAGTCTTCCTTGAGTGTTTCCTAATTTTTTGCATCTATTTAACAAGTTGGCCAGTTCTTTCTGATGAAGACCAGCCCAAAGCATAATGCTACCATTTTTTTCTTTCTTTTTGAAGTGTATTACATTTGCAAATTTTTAGCAACCTGATTAATTATATGTGTAATCATTAAGGTTATAAGTGAAACCAGTTTTCTAGTTCAGGTTTTTAGGTTTGGTAAAAAACAATCTACATCACAGCGACTGGGTAATTCCACACGTTCACATGATTCTTTTGAAGAAAAATGGCCCTCTTCCCATACAGGCCAGTGATATGCAGGGTTCTTCAACCTTATTCAGCTGTTGGACTCTGTAGCTCCTTCACAGTGATCATTGGCTTAGTGGCTTATTTTCAAAAAGTTTTGAAGGATAATAAAGGACACATTTTTTAAAGACAGTTTTAAGGTGATTTGATGTAGCTTCAGTTCATTTTAACTGGGCTAAAAGTAGCCACTGGGACATCCAAAACCTGGATTTTTTAAACCCTACTTTGGTCTTGAAGGGATAAAAATTCTATCCATTTATTCAGCCTCATTTTGTTCCAAACCTCAACATTTTGGTCTGTTCCTCACACAAAGCTATTGTAGGACTTCAGAACTCTTGAAGTTATATGGACTGCTTTGGATAATACGTTTTACTTTAGCAGTTGAGACCATTCGCTTTCATTGTATGGAAATGAGAAGCCAGGACATTCTTTTGCGTTTCACATGTGAAAGTCATCTAAGTTTGGAACGATAACAGAATTTATGGATGTACTATGATTTTAAGTTTGGTGAGTTTGTTCTTAAAATTTGAAGACAGAATATGTAGTAAGTGTTTTACTGAACACAAAAATAAGTACAGTGGAATATAGTTATGTCGACGGCCTCGGGGTTGTGAGATAACCGATGATCGAGATAACCAACAGCCAATATGGCGATTTATTTGATGAAGTGATTGGCATGCTATAAAAATGTACATACACTATATATGTTTGCTAACAACAAAAGGCATATGTGCACCAACTAACAACAGAGATTTACCAGTATACAATAAAAAAACCCACCTTTGATTCTCGACACACATGCATACATTGCAAACACAATTTCGCTCACAGCGTAAACAGTCATAACGTATTCGTGAGGTCATCACGCTGTACTAGATTGCATACGTTCTTGCGTTCTGCCTGTCTAATGCTTTCTCAACAAATTCGGCTTCGTCGCGTCTTTTAACAACCGGGTTCTTCAATCCGCAGCTGCGCTGAGCAGAGCACACGTCAGAACAAAAGCAGGTGTGTGTGTTTATCTAAGCCTCATACTCATTGGTCGGTAACGAGCGGTTACAGACCAAAGAACGATATGTGCTGTCACTTCAGAGAGTGCTGTGAGAGAAGCTTCACTGACAGAGCGACATGCAACGCAAACTCAGGTATGCTCAGGTATGAAGTGGCGAATTTGTCCCTCTTTTGTGCTCAAGATATTAGGGTTCGGCGACATAAAATAATCGACATTACCAAAAAGAAAATGCTAAGACAAATAGGGAGTTTGGCGGTTCCATTTCAAAAACGTTGACATAACAGGATTGGCGAGTTAACTGTGAGTTGAGATAAGTTAATTCCACTGTATATACGGTCATTTAATTTTGTTTTTGTTCATTTTGACTGATGTTTGGTTTAAGAAACAGTGAGAACTGTGTTTAAATCTCGTATTTAGTCCATTAAAGGGCTTGAATACTTTATTCAAACACTCACCACAGTGGGATGTGCGGTTGACAACCAAGAAATTAGCCTTAACTGACATCAGTCCCACAAGTGTTTGTTTGGACGTGTATGCTCGTGTTTGCACATCTTCTCAATCAATAGGTTAATTGCAGCTTTGTCAGTGTGTGTGAGTATGTGATTAGTTGTATGTTCAGCAATTGACAAGCTGTGGGATTTTTTATTGATTGCCTTCAACAATGAACTAGACAAGCGAGAGAGAGACTGTGGGTGGTATTGATTGATTGACCCCAAATTAGCCCCTTTCTTTCTATCCTCCTCCTCCCTCAGACAAAGTACAGAGTGCTATAGGACATACTCCATCAAAACACTGTAAAATTAAGTAGAGTTTTTGTCTATAATGGCAAAAGCTCATTAGCATTTTGAAAATAAATTACTGAAAATGTTGTGCAGAGGCAAACCATAGATTGTTTTTGTTTAATTGAATAACGGGGATGAATTCACGTGGTTGATTGAGAATTTTTTGCCATTGAGAAAAAGTGTCCCAATCAACTTGAGTTCACCCTAAATCAAGACTTTCCAGTCATTTCTTTTATGCTCCCTTTCACATACTCACTCGTGCTCTCTCTCTCTGTAAGCCCCCTCATGCTTCCCTTTAAACATTTCTTCACCTCTTAATTGTTTTGACGGAGGCAACTGTCATCCTCATTAGAGCTCATTGATTTCCTGGTTGTTAGAGCATTGATTTTTGAAACTTCCCATTGATCTTGGGCTTAAATCTCTCTGCCGTTCTCTCTCTCACTCCCTTATATGGACTGTTTATCCGCACATAACAGAGTCTACAGCACTGAAATGGAAGTGATGAGTCAATAGAGGAGTGGACAGATAAGTAGATAAACAGAGAATTTATAGAATAATCAACATCTGCCAGCTCACAGGATCCCAGATAAGGAATTAGAAATAGTCAGCTAGATGGAAAGGAAAGTGATGGGATATCTATATAAAGAAAAAGATCTTGCTTTTTCTCTTTATTTTCTGAGTGATTGGACACAGCTGAGGGTGACCACTGATGAAAAGGCTGAGAGACCTTTCCTGACCAAATGTGAGTGTGTGGCCTGTGTCTCTTCTGAAATAGTGTGTATTCATGGGGAATAGAACTGATCTTGTCCATTTGCTGTGATGTGCTCAGTCACAGCGGAATGAGAGAATCCCACATTTCTTTTTCCCATCAGATTTTCATCTAGTTTGGAATGAAAATGTCATTTTAAAGTTGATTCCCATGAAATCAAAATGGAACTTTTTTGGACTTTAGTATGAATATGTTAGCCTTAAGTTTTTCTATAAGCTAGAATATTAACAATGACAAAACAATGACAAAATTTGTATTTAAAAGATAGAAGCATTCAAAACTTACAAGGATCAATGATTTTGATGACTTCACACTACACTTCAGCATCTGATCAGATTTTCTGTTCAATCAAATCCTCTCTAGATTTTTATGAATATAAAATCGGTCTAAAATCGGTCACTTGTTCATGCATTTTCTACATGGTGAATGGCATATAGTGGACTTTCTAGGGAATAGCGAATGATTCAGACAGTGTAAATATGCTTTCCATTGGGGCGAATGAAGTTTGGTTTCACGTTAGTGTCATGTTAACCTCTGCAGCTGGGGTCCAGAGACACAGAGCGGATCATATGCGCGAGTCCTGTAGCTCAATCAGTAGAGCATTGGTGCTTACAACACCAAGGTCGTGGGTTTGATCCCAGGGAAAGCAGGAACTGATTCAATCTGCCCGAGCTGTGATATAACTCAAATGCTATTGTTATTTTTTAAAAGGGGAGGAGCTGCTTGATATTTCCCGCCCTATCTTCCTGTTTCAGTGGAAATTTTGTCAACTCATTAATGTTGCATGCTTCAAGACACTTCTGTGGGCCATAAATGTAATGTAATGTAATTGCACGTGTCGTCACTCCTCTCTGTTTCCTTCTTTCTTCTTCCTTTCATTGTCTTCATAGGTAAGCTGATTTCTGAGCCAAATTCAAATGCCTTTTACATACAGTCTCTCTTTATGGTCTGTTTGAATTTGCCATTTCATCTTCATAATCAGTTATGCTTCAATTGTTATTTGAATAAATATTTGGACTAATTTGGACTTTGGATTAAACTAAATTCATATTTGTTAGTTTTACAATCTCTTTAAGAATCTTTTGAGGCGTCAAAGTTAATGGAGGGACAGAAAACAGAAAACAAAAAATATTAAACACTTCATTTGTGTTCTGAAGATGAAAGAAAGTCATATGGGTTTGGAACAACATGACAGCGAGTAATTAATGGCAACATTTTCATATTAATAATGTTGTTGGTTTTACCCTAGCAGTCGAATTCTGAAATTGCCTCAAAATAACTAAATTCTTAAGTAATTTGGCATAATTTAAATATTATTAGGTAAATGTATTATAAATGTTATACTAAGAAATTGTGTTTTCATTAATAATAATAATATATTTCTTTGATAAAATAATAATGTTCTATGTCAGAGTTAATTACACAAACGTTAGTTTGTTAATTAAATTCATAATTAACTTGTTAAAATTGTGTACATTTATTTTCAATACCCTTTTAAACCAACATAAATACATAATCGCATTTCTAAGAACTTGGCTTCTTTTTTCTTTTAAAATATTTTCTACTTTTCTTTGTCATGGCTTTTACTGATGTCATTTTATGTATTTGTTCATTTATGCATTCATTTCTATTCTTTTCTGTTTGTTCCGTGGCTGGTTCTCCAATGTGGCCAGATTCCTATTTGCTTCTGCTGACCAATGAGTTAGCAGCACCTGCTGTGTCCTAGAGAGAGAAAGAGAGTGAGGTAGAGGGAGGAAGAGAGAAAGAGGAAATCGATAGGAGAAGTGATGAGGAAAGGAGGTGTAGATTAACGTCTGGAGGCCTTGGGTCTGGGGGGGTTTGCGGGGGGCTGCCTTAGGACTTAGCCATGAGGCTGTAGCTCTCCTCAGTAAATCTCTCTGTACGCCACAGGAACTAAAGCACCCCTAAATTATATATCCGCTGAAAAACATAAAAGTGATGCAGTCAAAAGTAAAAAGAAATGAGGAAATCAAATTTAGTGCCTCAGTCCTGATCAATGGACCAACATTACCTTCAAACTGCTGTTGCAAAATACTCTATATCTGTTCTTGTGTTGCAACCACACCGAGAATCCGTGAAAGGAGTATATTGCAGTTATGCGTTCACACGTGAGCACTGCAGCACTGCTGAGGATAATAAATATATCTAATAAATATCATTATTTTTGGACCAATCTCCCACAATAAAGGAGGAGCAGTGAGGGATGGCACCAGGGACCAGCTGGGATATTGGCAATATATCAGCATTGATTATTGAGAGTACTGACAGAGACAGAGAAGAAGAAAAGGGGAGAGTTCATAAAAACTAATAAAAGAGACAACGAGTGAGGAAGAAACAAAGGCTTTAGATGGATCTGCCTTTCTGCTCTAAAATAAAAGCTAAAAGTGTGTGTGTGTGTGCAGGTGACTGTCAATCTGTTTAGATGAACAAGGCATAAATGTGCATGTTCACTTACACTGGAATTGAAATGGAATAATTATATAATGCTCTATATATTTTTGGTAATAGGTGTCACAGAGAATCTTGAATTCTGAAACTCTTTGAATCCTCTATGCAAGACGTAAATAAATAGAGAGTGAGATATTATTGATTAGACTTCCAGATTGTTGAGAAAAGCGAATCTAATCTGACTTACTCATCTGTCAACGTGGCATCATTGTTTAGCAGCAGCCATCACAATCCCACAAGCGCAAAACTGCTTATTCTTTGCTTCCTCATTCATACACACATTCTACGAGCCTGCTCTTTTCCTCCATTATATTAATCATACTTTCCACTCTGCTATATGTCTCTGTCTGGATAATGTGTTTTATAGCCTAAGAGAATGTATTATTTCCTGTTCACATAAGCATGGAATATTTCTGCAGTTGTCAAGACGTGACAGTTTAATCATCAATAACAAACACAGGAGCATTAATCATGCATGCGTTCGTGTGGAGTCATTTGAAGATCACCGTGCTAAAGCTGTCACCGCTTTCTGGCAGACAGGCAGTTGCTATGGGCAAACTGTGTTTTAAGGATTCTTGTGATCTCATCTAAATAATTAATCCCAGTTGAAGCAATAAGCAAAAAGCAAAACTGTTTTGTCAATTTTCACAGCACTGTGTTGTTTTTCATTGTGATTCTTTATTGGAAGAACCATTTTGCTGTTGAAGAACCTTTTTTATATTCTAGAGAACTTTTTTCCACTATGAAGAACCTTTAGTGCAATGGAAAGATTCCATGGACTTTAAAGGTTTATGTTTAAGTGTAATAAAGGGATAGTTCAACCAAAAAAGATTTGAATAAATAAATAAATCAATGCTTTTTATATTGAAAGTTTTACATTTTTACAGTGTGGCTCCAGTATTGTTTTGGACCCCATTGGCTTTCATTGAAGGAAAGAAGTCAAGCAGGTTTGAAACAACATGAGGGTGAGTAAAAGATGACAGATTTTCATTTTTGGGTGAACAGAGAACTTTTGCAAGCATGTCATATTCACAGTTTGGTCTGCGGTGATTAATTTGTGTAAATTCACTCATGTATGTAAACATATGTACAGTAAGTGTGCATGTGAATGAGAAAACAGCTTTTCTATCCAATTACTCCAGGAAGCAACATAAACAATGGCTAGGTTTGTTGGGAAGAGGAGAGCACGGCTAGGAAGGAGGTGTTAGCACACTATCCTTCCAACACCATCTTATTTTCTTCTCCCTCAATTTCGCACTCTGTCTTTCCGTCCAGTCCCTCTCTCCTTCACTTAGATGCGCACAACCACACTATATTCTACAAGAAATAATTGCTTTTGTCTGAAAGGAGTACTGGAGGGAGGGGCCCGAGCACCCGTTACCTCAGCGAATCAAGGGGGTATGCGAGGGACAACCGGTCACTCCTTTTCATCTCTTTCACTTGACCTGCGGATGTCATCTGTCAATAGCGAGATGCAAGAGATGGACAGGGACAATGAAATGCATCCTTCTATTGAACAAAATAAGGACAGAAAGCGGCTTGTTCCAGACGTAGAGACCCCTCAAAAATGAACACAACATGGTTTTCAGCAAAATAAATAACTGTATCACTTTTATTTTTAATATAAAACAACACAATGTTTATGTGATTATTTGTGGCTGCATAAAAGTATATTCTAAAATGTATAATTTGTGTATCTCAGTCATTGCCAAGACTTCTGAGCCTGAACTCACAGAGAGTTTTGCTACCTAGAGGAATCGATTTACTCCTATTGATTGGAGTGTTTAGCGTATAGATTTTTCTATTTAAAAATCTATATTGACAATAATCTTGTGTGTAAGTGCGCTGCAGCATGGTTTGTAATTGACAGGGCGTGATGAATTGGCGGTAGGAGAGGGAAGCAGCGCCGCTCGCAGATTAAGGCCCCCGGGAGGTTTGCTGGCATGCCGAGATTTCCTAGCACAGTGTTCCCCAACCCTGGTCTTGGAGGCCTCCCCAACACTACTCATTTTGGATGGCTCTCTCTCATCTGACACACCTGTTTCAGGACTTTCAGTGTTACAGTGGTGAGCTGATTAGTATAATCAGAAATGTGTTGACTGTTGGGGTGTGCAGGAACAGACTTGAGACACATAGAAAACCAGCCCTCTTCTGATCAGCCAGTTTTGCTTCTTCTGTTGTTCTGTACATCATATTGATAAACAATGTTTATTGACAGAAGAAAATATATAACTGTCTGTGGGACTCAGACTAATGGAAGTTAAGGGAATCTCAGGTGAGTCCAAAAAGAAATACTTCATTTATCTGAAAATTTTAATAATAATAATAATAATAATATGTTGTGTCAGTAATAAGCCATTACAGTTTATAAATATTTATAAAAAAGTTCAGCAAATGGCTTTGTTGATTGAAATGTGAACACCTTTTTTGGAATATCTACTTTAAGTAAACTTTAATTTAGAAATCTAGGCCTGCGTGTTTATTCAAAAGTAATTATAGGTAATAGGGGGTGAAATCAGGTTGATTGGGGGACTTTTTGCCATTAAATGTTTGTGAAAAAGGGTTCCAATCAACCCAGATTCACCCTATTAAATACAATGAAGAAACACATTTTTATAATATAGGCTACAATCATTATACAGAGATTAAAAAACATAATGACCTCTATTTTGTCATTTATTGTACTCTTGTTTGAATGAATCATGAATAAATGGCAATGACTGCGCTGATTAAAATGTCATCATTACACACACTAGTTCCAAACCTTATACTGTGAAGCACAATAGAAGAGAAAATGAAAAATGTCTTTTGTCCATATAATGAAAGTTAATGATCTCCAGTGTTGTTTGAAAGGCCATCTCTCTTTAAAATATCTTCATTTATGTTTTGCAGAAGTAAGAAACGTTTGACTAAAATTAGAAAATGACTCAAATATATGACATGAATAGGTATTTCATTCATGTAAATGTAAATGTATTTCCAAAAGAGAGGTCAAGACAACTGTACATTTATTCAAAATATCAACTTTCTTTTTTTATATTAATGTTAAAACTGGTTTTGCTGTATTAATGAGCGCCGAGCTGTTTTACTCTACATCGGGTGAATTAGTATGATTGGAGGGAGATGTTTGAAGTTTGTATCACACCTTTCAGCGAGGCAAGAATAGGGGTGAGAGAGAGAGAGAGAGAGAGAGAGAGAGAGAGAGAGAGAGAGAGAGTGGGGGTGGGGTGGTGGTGATGTGAGAGTTGTAACGAGTCCGCTCGCGCTTCAATGTTGCGGGCAGCGTGGAATCAGAGCGCGCGAGCGTA
Source organism: Rhodeus uyekii (assembly GCA_037043235.1). Classification (NCBI taxonomy): domain Eukaryota; kingdom Metazoa; phylum Chordata; class Actinopteri; order Cypriniformes; family Acheilognathidae; genus Rhodeus; species Rhodeus uyekii. The sequence continues at coordinate 1,331,806 of JAWRVZ010000026.1, forward strand.
TGGGAGGAGAGCGTGCACGAATAAGCTATTGGGGTTCCCAAATAACGGGAACAGGCAGACAGACCAAAACACGCAGGCGGATGGACGGAAATATAGGCAAGTGTTCTTAAAAAACAGCGACATATCGAGCTCGTTTCCCCTGATGTTTTCGTGCTTTATTTATTTGTTTGCCTTATTTAGTCATGTATCGATTGATTGCGTTTTAATTACTGGCGTGTGACAAGGCGCGTGGGAGGAGGGGCGAATCCGGCGAACACGTTGAGTTGCCTTATTTTTCTATAGATTTTTAATTTAAATAAGCAAACGGTTTCAGCCACGTTTAGTGACTTTGTGTAAATGAATGTGTAGCCTGTAGCTGCTAGAACAAGGAAGAGAGCTATAGAAGAGCTAGACCAAATACACCACATATCCAAGTAACAACAATATCCGCTGTCTTTTATACGTTATTACAGTCAGGACGTGAAATATTTGTTTCCTTTATTAGAACAAATGCAGAAAGGTCCGTTTATTTTACAAGCAGATAACCAAAGTTAAAGCGACTGCAAGCAGCAGGCCAGCGGAACACACAGTGGTCAGTGTCGGCCAGGACAGAGACACTTCACTTCACAACGCGAGAATCGACATATGCAGTTACAAACGCCCGCAAACACAGTAATTAGCCTGTATGCCTTCGAGTGACAAATACAGATATGTTCGGCAAGCAGATCGAACAGTTTTACCAAATATTGTAGCTTAATACCAAAACGAATAGACAAACGTGAAGTAATAGTGAAATAGCCCACGTTTGTCTTGTTTCGATCCGTCTATCCGCCTGTGTGTGCGCGCGCTGGGAAATACGGTCAGGCTGCGCGCCTCAAAGAATCTATGCATGCAGAGCAAAAGTAAAACTACAAGCGAAAAAGCAAAGTATAAACGCTGTGTTATGAATAAATAGTTTTATGTCAGAAACGCCTGGATCACCGACGGAACCAAATGATTTAAGTGAGAAAAAGCATATCTTGCCACAATAGCTAAAATCGCAAAGAAAGGCCAGCAGCAAAAAGAACATCTGATAAGAGCCAGACAAGAAGACGGATCATGTTTGTTCCTTTGCCGGTGCCGTTTGTCTTGCCGAGAACCGCGTCTGATCTGCACGCCTGGCGCCTCAAGTCCCCGCTGGCTCTCCGCTCGCACTCCGGTAAGAATTTCTTCCAGAACAACCACCCTTTCTTTCCTCCAGTACCGAATCCCGTCAAACCTCCCTTGTTCATCCCACTCAGTGGCATAATCCCCGTATGAATGAAACATCCTCATTTAGCCGTTTTCGGTTTGTGTCGCGCGCTTGCCGCCCTTTCCAAAATTTCAGTTTAGTCCAACCGAAGCGAGTCAAGTTTGTCTACCGCGCTGTGGCGCTTCAAAATGCAGCGCAGGTCGGGGGTTTTGTAAAGGTGTTTCCTGAATATATTCCTGCCTCGTTAGGGCTCCGTGTCCGTCCGTCTCCTTCTCTAGCCTCTGCCTCTGCCTCCGTCTCCCCCGAACTAAACTCGCGGTGAGCTGGGAATATTCATGCCAACTTATCGATCTCCGCAGGATCGATTCCGGGGCCGGCGGATCGAGGGGAGAGAGGAGAGAATCAGAGCAGCTACAGGGAACAGAGAAATGAGCATTTATGCTATTTAAACCTCTTATGTTTGGCTCACAAATATAGATGTATAGTGTGATGGTCATGCAGACAGTTGCACATGTGATCGGCTTTAAACCTTTTGAATAGATGATCGTATGCATCGTGCATAGTGGGATTTGCACCTCGTCTTTTGCAATTAGAGACGGGCGAAGGGCAAACGGCGACTTGGTCCGTTATTGTTTTCTTTGCGGGAACTTGCCGGTTGTTCGGTGGCCACATAAAGATGGAAACAGAGAAGGAAGCGAGAAGGAGGGCGGGGGTGGAGTAGGAGGAGATGGGTGTAGTCTGAATTGAGGAGGCATAACTGCATAAGCAAGCTGCTGTTTACTGGGCATGTGTCTGAGAATACAATGAAAATGTTCTGTCATTTTATACAGAATTGTTTTCTGGACATGGGACATTTTACATGGTGTTTGGTGTTACATGTTATGCTCCATCTAAGTCTGTAGTAAACCGCATTTTGCTAATTGTTTTATAGATAGTATTCATGCAGTTCTAATGTGCTCGTGTTAATTGAGAGATTGCATGGAGTATTTGGAATAATAATATTACTTTTAAGATTTATTTTCAATGCAGGGCTATTTGAAATAAAAGCAAAATTGATATTACAAGGTTACAGTTGTTGCAAAAAAAACAAACAAAGAAAAAAGAAACTTATGGACAAGTTATGCATCTGTCCATATGCATATATGATCTTGTAAGCTGATGTTTAAAAGGTCTTCAGATGTAGCTTTTGTCCATTTGTATTGCATTCTGAATGTGTGCAATGGAAAGTGTTGTGCCTTATTTTTATTCAGACTTTTTTGCAACCTCATTTTACCTACAACGTTTGGGACCGCATTGTTCTCTGGCTGTACCATTTTACCATTTAATTTTTTTGTGTAACTTACAGGTAGTCTTACAGGTTTTCCTAGGCTTTGGGACTGAGTGATGATACAGGATGGTTAAGGAGAAGGATAATGAGCCTCTTCCCCTCAGAGATTAACAGGGCCAGGGGAGAGGAGGAGGAGTTTCATGCCCCCTTTGCTGAAAAATAGCGAGTGTCAAAAAAGATAGAAAAAAGAGGGCAGAAAAAGAAAAAGCTGTGGACCACTAACGGAAAGTAGGTGCAGATGACAGTGAAAAATGGGATAGAGTATGGAAAACCGAGTTTGAGAGAGAGAGGTGCTCTTGAGCTCTACACTCAGCTTGCTCATTAGTTATGAATGATAAGAAAGACTGTAAACGTTGTTGCTTGGATATACATATGACACTTATTTCACATAAAAACGGGTGATTGGCATATGGAAAAAATATTTTAATTTTATTTAAATTTTTACTGTAATCAGTAGACAAACTTTTGTTTATTTGTCCTTCACAGTCAGCTAAACCTGTTTAAATATGAGCAAAGCAGCCCACATTTATCTCATTTCATGCTGTCAAATACCATTACGGCCGTATGGAAATATGCATATCTCATCGAAGCCTCTTAATCACCATTAGAGAGAGCAGAACCTATTAACTACTATCCAGTTACTAATATATGCAGCTATTACACTCTTTTCCCATTAGATAGCGGATATAGACATGGACAGGGAGAGATAGAGATAATCAAGACCTATTCTTGTAAGTGGTCTCAGGAATTATTGCCATTAACAGCTCCATTAAAGTTTTATGTGTGTTACAGTAACAGGCAGGTCCTGGAGGATGAGAGAATATTGACACTTAAGCAACGCTCTACAGTCTGTGCTGCATAGGAAAGAAAAAATATGATAGAGTGTGATAATATAATTTAAAATAAATATGAAAATAACATATTTATCAACTAAGATACATGTACTTTAAAATTTGTGAAAGTATATTGTCTCGCTGTCATAATAATTTTGGGGAAAACGCAATGACAGGTGACAGTTGGCAGAAATGGAATCTGTATTTTTTGTAGGTAATATTTATTTATTTATTGGTAGCTAAATGCTGTGTTTTGTGTGAGCGATTGTGAAAGAAAATGTGTTTATAGATCAGGGCGAGTCCTGGTGTTAAGATGATTGCCAATGACAAAATGTCAGCTTGGGGTTGTTTGTAACATAATGGGGAATCAATAAGATATAAGGAAGATGTCAATACAGAATGTTCTACCGCATTTCACTCCCTCTCTCGCACACACACTCTTCCACCATCTCTTGCTCTGATTGATATTCCATGTCATCATGATGTTCATTTAGTGACAGTACTCCCACAGGTCTTTTTGTTACTGTTAGTTTTGGCAGAGGAGGAATGTGTTTGCATCTGTGTAGGTTGACCTTCTGAAGTGCATTAACACTGACGGCAACCTTTCCCTCATTAGCTCTCCTGCTTTTCACTCTAAGAAATTCCCTAGAGTTTTTTCATCCCACTTATTATTACAAGTACACACACATTTGTGTACTGTGTCTTCATATACAAACAGAAAGACATCTTAAGTCTGATCTATAAAATATTGATCAATATTTTAGACTAAACACTCCATCATATATTTAAAGCTTAATGTGAAGACCGCACTGTATTGATATTCCTTAAATATTCTGACTCTGAATACTAAAGTACTGCAAATAATTCAGCCAAAATCACTAAATGTAAAAAAATGGTACAAAAGCTGTCACTGGGACAGAATCCTTTCAAAAGTTTCTGTATGTACGCTAGTATGTACACTTTAGCTACTAATATGTACATTTGATGTACTAATATGCCACCTTTAGGGGTAAATAAGGTGTAAAAGAGTACCTTTTTATTGCTCCTTTTTTCCGAGAGTATATTATTAAGTAAAAAATTACATGCACAATATTTTACCGATTGTATTTAAGAATGATGGGTGTCTAAAAAGGGATTACTTTTATTTTTTCTACAGTTTTTAATTTAACTACAGTTACTTGTCTATTTTATCTAAAGATAAAATGAATGTTTTCTAAACTTCTCTGTTTAAATACTTTGGTCAGTTCAAAAGTAATTCACACAATTTTAAATATATATAATAATATATTTATATTTATTCAAAATAATTAAAAGAGCAGTTTCATGTCTATTCTTGTATTGGTTGAGATTTAGAAAGTAATTAGAAATAAGTAACGCAGTACTGTCAAGTAATCTAATTACACTGCTGAAGACATAATTATAGTAGCTAGGACAGTCACCGGTATACCAGCATGCAATCATGTAGCCTAAATATTGTGTTCTTTTGTCACTGCATATACATAAACAAGTATATTGTTTATAGTATAGTATATAGTATAACTTGGATATAGTATAACTGAGAGTAAAGATGTTGTAAATCTGCATTATGTATACTGTATACTGGATTGTGATTGTGAACAACTTTTAACTTGAGTGCCATGTATTTAGAATGCTGCATTGATGTGCTGCATTCACTGCAAAAGATGTGCAACTAGAACGCAACGGTCAAACATGAGCATCTAGCCCATGTTTACATAGAAAACAGTGAGTGCAGAAAACAGTGGCGTGCAGAAACACGTACTGTGTGAAAGCTCTTTTACGCCATTGTTTCCCATTCCTTTTCCAGGAGGCACACGAACACTTTACATTTTGGATGTCCCTCTTATTTGACCCATCCGTATCAGGTCTTGTGGGTTCTACTAATGAGTTTAACCTGGTGAAAATGTGCACTGTTGTTGGGAAACACTGCCTTACACCGCACAGTGATTGTGTTGATTCTTGTGTGTGGATGACTAAAAAACAAGATGCATGCAGCAGCAAAGCCGCTGTGGTGGAGCATTACGCTTAGGCTGTTCCAACTTCACTTAATATTTGAACATTATTTAGCTGTCTTGCAATTAGTGGTAAAATTCAAATCTTTTCATTAGCAATCTCTCTTTCTGCCTCTTCCCCTCTCTTTCTCATAAAAAAACACACTCTGGAGGTGTTTGTGGCTACATGATGGCAAAAAGGTAGAAGAAGTGTTCAGACAGGCCTTTAATCAACACATCTGAGAGAGACAGCACCTGGTCAATACACCCCCTACCAATACAGTAGCACTCACACAGATTCTCCACTGCTGTGTTA
>JAWRVZ010000026.1:4507500-4700000 GCA_037043235.1 Rhodeus uyekii
ATATATAAATATCTTCTTTCTTGTTCCACAGAGGAAAGTGAGTCATACAGGTTTTGGAACGACATGAGGGTGAGTAAATTATGACAGAATTTACATTTTTGGGAGAACTATCTATCTGTGAACAAGTTTGAATTAAAAAACTTAGACTATTTGAGATTATCAGATGATGGAGATGATTGTTTGCCTAATTGGCCAAACCAATTGCCTATAACTGTCTGTTGATCTATTCAACCTCTGAAAAGGTTCCTGTTCTTGAGCAGTAGTGAACTAATATGTGTATGTGTGTGTGAGACAGAGACCACCGTGGTAGACCACCTGTTTGTGTACTTGTGGACCACCTCTCCCTGTAATGGGGTCCTGGTAGGCAGGAGCTCTGTGGCCCCTTAGTGACTTCAGGGCCTAAGGAGGCTTGGCAGTCCTACGTGTGATTTGTGGAGTGTGTGTGTGGATTGATCCATGTGTGTGTGACTAAATGCAGCTCTTCTTGTTTCTCCTCTTCTGGGGCTTTTTCCCTGCACGGGTCATATGCACACGTTCAAAACTCCTTTTTCTTGACATAGGTGCCTAATGATTTGTGTGTGTGTATGACAGAAAGTTGTGGGGTCTTTCTCACAGTAGTTAAATCAAGGCTAATGAAACACTTTAGCTGAAGTGCAGGCCGAGCTGAAAGCTTTAAACAATGAACCGACACACCTACATCCTACCTGCTCTTTCAGAACTCAGGCGTTCAGATGACGACCGAATCCAACCCCACACTGACCAAAATAATGCCATAACCCATATATTTTGCAAATGTGCAAAATACCAACCATTTTGTTACAATTCCTAACCACGTTACATTTTGGCGAATTGGTAGCTTATTTGTATGAATTTGTACTATCACGTGCATACAATAAACATAAAATATATTGATTTTATACATATCATATTTCTCCATTTTGTTTTGATGTAGCTCTTTTCAAGTAGCCCTCACAGTTTTGAACCTTTGTCTTTTTGTCTGACTTTCAAAACCTTGCTTGGTTCACTTTTAACCAGTGCTCTGAAAAAAGGGGGCGGGCGCTGTAACGCTCCATTGCTGTGACGTCATGTGAGTGACAGGTTGACCCGCCCTCGCGCCAGTGAATACGTCATCAGAGAACAGCTATTGTCGCCAGTTGGAGGAGAGGTTATTTTGATTAAAGGTTGAGGGCACATATCTGAACAGACAAAATCAAATCCGAACAATCCATCAAACATTTGTGTTGTGACCGAACTTTATAGTTTGTAATTGCCATGAAAGTGCGTTATGCGTCGCCATGGTAACAAGCAAGCAGGCGCCTGTTATTATGAGGCGGCGGAGCCACGGAGCGCGTGATGCCTAGCTGGCCGGAGTCTCAAGTCTCGCGCGGTTTCGGAGAGCTGAGACTAATATGGTTTGGGTTAAACGGGGCAGAAAGAAATGTGTTTACTCACAGCAGAAGCATAAAAAGAGGCATTGAGACGCGTCACGGGGGGTGCACAGGGGAGGCTCATTAGATGAAACCGTGTTTTGGCAGTTCTTGTGTTAATGGTGTTGGAGAATGCCCGGAGAGACAGGCATCTGAAAAACATTACCCTGGCAGAGCTGCTGGTATGTGGGCACCGCCGCTGCTGTTGCGACGCTGAGTGGGTTATTTTGCGCTCGTAGGCAATGGGGCATTTTAAGCGAGTGAGAATGAGTTTTAAAGTGCGCGCGTTCGCCACACGGTGGCAGCGCAGTCCACAGAGGCGCTCGTGACCGCGCATACAGTCAGAAGCCGTTTTAACAGAACGGACAGCATCATTTTTGAAGTCCACTCTTTAATATGCAGAACTAAAAACAAGACAAACCCCATGCCTTGGCGTGCGGGCATTTGGATCTTGATATGGGTGGCCCTGGAGTGCAGAAAATGAGCACATCTGGGAGGAATGGCAGGCAGAGCTCGTTGAGTGTGCTGTGACACTAACCAAATGGCTGTCTTAAGTTTTACCTAACAGCTATTGGATACGCTCTCCCTAGCCCAGTCCAGTCTCTCTCTCTCTCTCTCTCTCTCTCTCTCTCTCTCTCTCTCTCTCTCTCTTTCTTTCTTTCTTTCTTTCTCTGTCTGTCTGTCTGTCTGCCTGCCTCTCTCGGTCTGTCTGTCTCTCTCTCTCTCCTGGTCTGTCTGCCTCTCTCTGTCTGTCTGTCTCTCTTTCTCACACTCTCTCTCTGTCTCTCTCTCTCTATCTCTCTCGCTCTCTCTCTCTCATGCATACGCTCCTACAAGTGCTGATTTATTCCACCTCTAAGTAGAGTTTAATGAAAAAAAGTTGATTAATGGAGTTAATTGCCATCTGCAAGTGATTGTGGACATGTTGTGTGGCAGAATCTTTATTAATTTTGAAAGTCAATGACTTTAACTATAAAGTGAGTAATAGCTTCATTCTGGTAATGACATGCAAGCTTCCACAAACTCAGACTCTGATGCACAAAATGATTCAAACAGGTAAACAACGCTGCTGTCACCCGAAGGGTTTTCTGTGTGCTTTTTGTGAATGTTGTTCACAATAAATTGTCAGAGTGAAAACCAGAAAAACCTCAAAGTGCTCTTGGTTGTTCTTTTGTGGTGTGTTTGTTTTTATCCATGTCAGTCTAGTGAATTATTCATCTCTCTGTTTCGTTCAGATACAGATCCTCGCGTGTTGGAGACACAGGAACGGCAGCAGCCCACATACGTCGCCCTCAGCTACATTAACAGGTACAATACTGAGTGGTATTATTGGTGTATGTAAGTATATTCATTCAAATAATATAAATCTAAAGTATTTATAATGGTAAATTATAAACTTGGGTCAGTAATTTGTGTTGCAACCTTGAAACTTAAGCAAACAAATAACAAAGAAGATTCTCTTTGCTTAGCAGTCTAGCATTTTCCTAGGATTTATCATGATTACATATTCGGGTCTTTAGTGACTCGGATCTATATCTGATGCGGATGGATCTCTAATAAATCTCCTATAAAACTCCTGATATTTTAATATAATTTACAATAGAATAAAATAAAGCATATTTTATTACATTTTGACACTTGGAAGTGTTGAGTTTGATCAGATACTTTTTACCATCATGATTGTTGTTGTCAGAGCTAATTCCCCATCTGCCTAATTTTTACCATCTCAACCATGTTCTCTAAACCAGAGGTTTTCAAAGTCTGAGACAGTGGGCCTCCCTTTTGCCACAACTCACCCAATGCCGCCCCCCTCCAAAAAAAACGCGATGCGCGATCGTTGGCGGGGTGGGGGGGGGGGGGGTGTGTGGACGCGATGCGTGATCGTTGACCGGGGGGGGAGTTGAAGCGGTTTGGGAGAGAGAGTGAGGACTTAATTGTAGGGAGGACGGGGTTTTATTGAAAAAAGAAACAAAATGCAAACATAAACCACCCCGAGGGGGAAAACCATAACAGGGCTAGACAAGATGCACGACATGACCGACGGCTAGGAATGACAACGAAGCGATACAGGACAGCAAACACGAGGAAATTAAATACACACAGAGGAAGGGCAATTGATGAGAACACAGCTGGGACAAATCAAAGTTCAGCAGGGAAACAAGGTGGGAGGGTTACACATAGACGAGACATGAACACGCAGCCAATGCGAACACACATCGCCACGTGTTCACATTAAACAAAGACGCAACACGAAAACACAACATGAAAGCACACGGCTGATGAAAACACAAACCGTGTGCTCACAACACTGCACACGGACCCGAGGAAACGCGGCTCGAGCAGAGCTTGAACCGCGCCCACTCACAAAATTATAGAGCGCACGAGAACGAGGAACCACTCTGCTCGCGTGCTCATGACAAGGATGAACATACGCGTCATGAATGGCCGAATCCCGACACAAACCGAAACCAGACAAGACCAGCCTCGGGATCAGACATCATAACCCTGAGCCATTTCAATTTTTTCAGATGCTACTTGTATTCTTGTTTTAAGCTTGCTGTAATTATGACTGAATCACTTTGTGGAATGAGGGTGAATTACCCTTATTGAGGCATCAGAGATTCAATTACTGTTGCACAGGGGGGAAAAAGTACGATATTACTTACCTTGGATAACCCACGACCCAATACACATATTTACAAAAAATTTAAGTAAAAAGAAGACATTTTTTGATCATTTAATTTTGATTTTCTATTGTTATAATGTTTATAATGAACAGATTGAGGAATATGTCTATTTTTAAAAAAGGAATGAAAGCGAGTGAATGACATCAGGGGTTGATAAAGACCCGAGATCTGCGTTTAAGGGTTAACGGGATTGTGTATTTTCTGGAAAATGGTCGTGTGGTCAAGTTTCCCCTACATCCTCTGAGGGATCTGGTCAGTTTATGAAGCTGTAATGAACTTCAAACCAGCACCCAAGTTCTCTTCATATACACTCGACTCCACTGAATGCGGTTTGTGTAGGAATACTCTGAACTCTGAGATAAAAAGCAGCTCCAGTGTTAAAAACAGCTTTATTAGGCTGAATGGTGTTGGAAATTGTTGCGTAAGGAAGAGGAGACACTTTTGTCCTTGTATTACTGCTTTATGTGGCTTCTGCTGGTAATCTGTTAATTCCACACCAGCCTTAATAATGTCTGTGTGAACATTTATGCTTTATTACATACATTTACTGACTGTTTTATAATGCAACAATATAACTTAGAGCAAACGTGATGTTATGAGGTGGATTTTAGACCCCCGTGAATCACAACATATAGACTAAAATGACAGATGTTCATTTCCACTGAAAGAAGCTTTAACAGGTCGGCCCAGAATTTTGGAATTGAGAGCAATGTATGTTTATGAAAGACTTTTACAACTCTAAAACGTTTCATTTTTACTTTGTGGTTTTAATGGTTGGAGTTGGGACATCAGTTGTACATGGGCACACAGTACATCCCTCTTGTTTGTAAAGAGTTATGGTCTGTATTCACAGAACATGTTCTTGCATTCAGAAACGGATAGATGGAATGCATCTGATCGAATGGAACAGAATGCAGATGTCTTAAGACATGTTTATTAAAGCTGAAGCAGGACCAGTTTTAAAAAAGTTCATAAGTTTGGGATTTGTACGATTTTTTTGAAAGTTTTTATTTCTTTTCTTTTTTCTTTTTTTTTTTGAAGATTGATGCTCACCAAGGCTTGATCTTAAAAACTGTAAAAACTAAGCACGAGATCTGGCGATATTAAAACTTGACTTTATTTCTCATTGAGGTGAAAAGATGTCTGTCGATATCAGCATATTAAAATCATAATTTTGCATAGTGCTATTGTGAAACCACAAACGCTGAGATTTAATTAACGTATTTTCCTGCATATAACCCGCAGGTTATACCAGATTTTACCAACCCTGCCGGGGATGCGGGTTATATAAAGGTGCAGGTTATATCACACATTTTTTACACGTAATAATATTTCAATATATTTGTTAGGTCCTTAAGGACGTAAGGTTTTTTGGTGGTATTTTCTGGTTTGGTGGTATTTTGAGGGTTGTTGTCTCTGACAGCTGGCGCTGATAGTCTGTCTGACCTGTCAATCATGCAAGAAGACGTGATTGGCTGTGCTGCCATAAGGGCGGGCTCTTCTCCTCTCATCTGATGATCAACACCTGTAGAAACGCTTCTTAAGGGACGAGCTGATGCACAGCGGGAGAGACTGCTCTTTCTGTTTGTTCTGATTCTGACTTGTGTTTGTTTTCTTATTGTTTGAATTTCGCGCACACGCATTGTGTACCGAGCCTGAACAGTTATGGATAATTGACGTCATGCAAGCAACATTCGAAATTCGAAATGCGATCTTACACCAACGTTATACCAACGATTTTTTACACAAAACCTCAAAACCCGCGGGCTATATGAGGATGTGGATTATCTGCGTCTGCGGGTTATATGCGGGAAAATACGGTGAATATATTCGCTACAAGTAAAGCTTGGCGCTTTAATTAATTAAATGTGTGCAGGTTATGTGTTTCTCATTCACAGTAAGTGCAACTCCACACAAACTCAGTCTCTATGTGCTGCTGGTTTGAGATTCCAATAACATGCATTTGGAAACTCGTATACCGTCTGATTGGGTTTGCACTGTTATCATGTAGCTGCGTACGTGGAAGGTGTCTCAGCAGCTCGGTTAACAAACTCCATCCCTGCATATGCTGTGAGTTTGGGTCACTTATAACATTCATCTGGGAAAGCAAAGTGTGCTATTTCACCAAATTTGTTACCTAAACCATTTCTAAACCTAAGCCTGTTGGAGAATACATCAATACGTTTCTTAATAAACTGTTCTAAATTACTCGATAACCAAAATAATCTTTAGTGACAACCCTAGATTAGTTAAAACAATTTGTCATTGAATATTTCTTTAAAAATACAGTAAAACCTCCGTTTACGAGCGACTTTGTATACGAGCAAATCAGTGTACAAGCATTGTACTAGAAAATTTTTCCATCACCCACGGGGATTTTTGTGTGGAAAAAGTCCTAACGCTCAGCATCGTCGCGCGCATTTTTACTGGAAATATCCTAATGACAGCCTCTCATAACAGTCATGCGGTTCCAACCCCTTTATCAGCCCTTAACTCATTCATTCTCTCAGCTTCTTGGTTTAGTTGCTTCAGTCACCACAGTGATACTTTTATAAGTGATTTACAGCGGTTTTACCTCCTGTTGTTAACATTAATTGTGATCGCTATTGTTCACGTAGTGAAATATACACGTATAGTACCTCTAATCCAGGGGTGGGCAAACGTTTTGTCTCGGGGGCCACATTGGTTTCTAAAATTTGACAAAGGGGCCGGGCCAGAATAGAAGGATAGTGTGTTTGTGTGAACCATTACAAGAAAAGATTTGGCCTTTAACATGCACCAAAACATCAATGTTCCAAAACATCAGGGTTCATTGAAAAATTGCTTTCCAAATGTATTAATTTAATAACACAGTAGATAAACTCCCATTCAGTGGGAACAGTGTTGTTGATCTCCTTTTTTGCAAGTGCATCAAAGCTTAGAGAAGAAATAAAAACTTTAAAAAAATCGTACAAATCCCAAACTTATGAACTTTTTTAAAACTGGTCATGCTTCAGCTTTAATAAACATGTCTTAAGACATCTGCATTCTGTTCCATTCGATCAGATGCATTCCATCTATCCGTTTCTGAATGCAAGAACATGTTCTGTGAATACAGACCATAATTCTTTACAAACAAGAGGGATGTACTGTGTGCCCATGTACAACTGATGTCCCAACTCTAACCATTAAAACCACAAAGTTAAAAAGAAACGTTTTAGAGTTGTAAAAGTCTTTCATAAACATACATTGCTCTCAATTCCAAAATTCTGGGCCGACCTGTTAAAGCTTCATTTTAGTCTATATGTTGTGATTCACGGGGGTCTAAAATCCACCTCATAACACCACGTTTGCTCTAAGTTATATTGTTGCATTATAAAACAGTCAGTAAATGTATGTAATAAAGCATAAATGTTCACACAGACATTATTAAGGCTGGTGTGGAATTAACAGATTACCAGCAGAAGCCACATAAAGCAGTTGTGGCGATTCTCCGGGACAGATCCGAACTCCTCCCCTTCACATCATTTCTGAAACCTTACGGGATAACACCAGTTGACAACTGGCCAATTGTCGAGCGATGCAGGTCTAGCTGATAGACAGTTTTATTAGCAGTTTTAAGTACAGTCATTCGATAAAATTGTTTACCATGACTGAATTCTGCAAAGCTAGACAGGCGCAAACAGAACGGTTATTTTCATGTCCTGATTTTGACTCTCAGGCAACAGAGGTTACGATAGTAACCGGAGACGTTCCCTTTCGATAGCGGTGTTCAATCCCCGTACGAGAGATGCAAATCAGCCAGGAAACGCAGGGAATCAAACACCAATCAGAGCGAAGAGGCACACAGCTCAACCAATGGCGACGCCGCCAGGTGTGCTCACTCCTGATAGGTGCAGTTAAACCAATGGAATTAATCGCTGAAGGCTACCAAAATTGCTTACCAGAAAGCCTGAGAAATAGGTGTTGACTATTTAACTCTGCTCTGTGGGGGGCTTTGAAGATGTTCATGACGCTGAATGTCTGTTTACATACATGGGTTGAGCCAAATAACGTCAGCATCTTCTGTGCAGTCTGTACATTTGCTGTCAGAGCCGTAGCCGTCTGATTTTTTTTGGAGACTGTTTGCTAGCGTAGTTGGCATGTTTTGTGGCAAAATGACGGCTGATGTTGCATTCTTTAAAAACCGCTAGAGTTTCTTAGCCCGATCTGTTGGGGAAACACTGACATTACAGGGAAAATTCAAATGAAGGAGGTTTAATTATAATAAAATTTAAATTAATAATATAACTTCTACAAGTTTGGCAGGCCGGATTAAAAAGCCCAACGGGCCATAGTTTGCCAACCCCTGCTCTAAGCAGTAACTGTCACGGTTCATGGATTCATTGTCTCCTAGTTCTGCCTGTGTATGTGTGTGTATGTGTGTGTGTGGTCACTGAGCACTGACACACCTGATTCTCATATCATCTGCCTATCTCCCCGCTTGCGGCTCCCATGTGTTCGTTCGCGGCTCCCGTGAGTTCGTTCGCGGCTCCCCATCTCCCATGTTCCACAATTTTCACTCTGAATTATCACTTTGTTTGTTTTCTGCACTATTATAATAAATTCACTCATTTGCACTTGAATCCTTGGTTTCCCCCCTCCCCCCTCCTCCCTCCTCTCGTCTCCCCCAAGCACGCTGCTCAAAGCTGAAGTGCATTACAGTAAATTGTCAAGTATTTTTAGTGTTTAATTGTCAATTATTAATTAGTATTTATATGAGATCTTAATGGTTATAGTTTGAACTGCAATTAATAGGGTAAAACCCCAAAAATATTTAAAATGGGCATTTGTGGTCATGTGGAACAAATAAATTTTTAGTGCATTCCTATGGGGACATTTGTTTTGGTGTACGATAATTTTGGTTTACCATGTATTGTATTGGTTAAAATACTTTCCATGGAGTTTGGTGAAACTGATGCATGTGTAATACAAGTGCTTCATTTTTTTTGTCCCAAGCTTTTTCCATTAATAGCCATGTATTCCTGTGCCAACTCATTTTCATTGTTACATTGTGTTCACTCTGCCTGTATCTTATCAAGGTATTTTTCTTTCAGTTAGAGTGGACATATACAGGGCTGGAAATATCTAAATTTCTGTAGTGAGTGAATATATATATATATATTTTTAAATGTATTTCTATAAATTTAATTGGCTGGAAAATTATTTGTGTACAGTCTTTATAAAAAAAAAACTTTAGAAAAGAAAAACCCCTAGAAAAGTCATGGAAATTGATTGATCAAAAAGTGTGGTAACACTGAAGGAGGCAAATGTGTTACAGTTTGTATGGCTACATTCATTTTTGACTATATTTACACATTTGGGTGAAGTTTTACATTATTTTTTGTGTAAGTCAGATCTAAAGTTTCATCTAATAAAGTTAGACTTCTCTCTCCAGGTTTATGACAGACGCAGCACGGAGAGAGCATGAATCTCTGAAGAAGAAAGTCCAGCCAAAGCTGTCACTCTCGCTGACGGGCAGCCTTTCACGAAACAGCATTGCCACACCCCCCCGCCACAACAGTGGCAACCTCACCCCACCCGTGACCCCACCCATCACGCCCTCGTCTTCATTCAGGAGCAGCACCCCCACAGGTAGTCCCATCAAACACACACTCCTGCTTTTTATTCTGGCTGTGTCCGTGCAGGCACTACCACTTACACATCTGTAACGGTTTGTTTTATGCGAATGTTTCCTAGAAAGATGATTTTTGGATAGTAACTGCATTAAACCTGCAGTGCTTGTTTGATGTTCTGAGTCACACAGTTTTTTTCGTAGCTGCTGTTTCCCATGGCCTTCTCTAGAGCAACATGTGCTCTCTCTTCCCACAATTAGATGTTTTAAGGCATTTTATTTGTGTGGGTTTGGAACACCAACCAAATAGTCTCCAAATTGCTGGTATCATACTATTACTGTGCATTAACCTTCTTAGACCTTCTTATGCCTTCCAGATTCTTTCTCATAAAATGCAAATGCTTTTCTGGCTGGGCACAGTATTCTGAGGAGGACTGTGAGAAAGATTACTGTACCAGTTTGCCTCAAAAGGAAATTACTGGCACGAGGGCGGGGCAACCTGACAATCGCATGAGATCACTGGCAGAGTATTTATAAGATATTTTCTCATTTTATTTGTCTTATCATTTTAGTGTAGAATGAGTGCAGCTGTTTGTTGTTAGGGTGACAAAACGTTTAAAAAAATGCTGCTCTAGTGATCTAACAGCGCTCGTCAATGTCAAAGTGACCAAGATGGACAATTAAATCAAAGAGGTTGCTTCTTACCATCACAGCGCAATGAGAGTTTGTAGAAATATGTATGTAGATGTACATGTTGAACTGTTTTACAATAGAAATATTCAGCAACCGTCCGTATTAAATTTATACATTTGGCAGATTACATTAAATTCAAGGTACACATTTACATTCTTATCAGTTCTTGCTTTCTGTAGGGATCGAACCCATTAGAGGCACTGTACGTGTATATTTCACTACGTGTACAATAGCGATCACAATTAATTAATGTTAAAAACACTAGGTAAACCGCGGTAAAACAATTATAAAAGTATCACTGTGGTGAATGATGCAGCCAAACCGAGCGACGCTGAGAGAATGAACGAGTTAAGAGGTGATAAAGGGGTTGGAACCGCGTGGCTGTGTTTAGAATATTTCTAGTAAAAATGCGCGCGACGATGCGGAGCGTTAGGACGGTACCTTTATAATTTTCATTATTATTTATTAAATAATAAATTCTCCTCCATCCACGAGGTCACAGCATGGTCCTTTCCTACTTTTTTTTTTTTTCTTTCTTGTAGAAGCTTTTTCACTCGGATATTCGTTACAGTATGGAAAAGAAGACAACTTCTGTTTCATGCTGACTTTAAAGCTTTCTGTTGTGGTAGTTGATGGGAAATGCTGTTTTCTGGTTCTGCTGCTTTTGATTTGAAATACAGTATCTGTTTTGGTGGATTGTCTGTTCCATAACTTGATCAATTACTAAATGATTATTTTCTATGTACTTTCAGGTAGTGAGTACGATGAGGAGGAAGCAGAATACGAAGAGTCCGACAGTGACGAGTCCTGTACCACCGAAAGTGCCATTAGTTCCGAATCCATCCTCAGTTCCATGTGCATGAATGGCGGTGACGAGAAACCTTTCGCATGTCCCGTGCCTGGATGCAAAAAGAGATACAAGGTAAAAGTGTCTGTTCACTGTGTATTTGTGCACAGTCAAGACTAGAGAAATCCTTTATATAACAAAAATCATTTATATAGAAATTTTATAGAATTATATACACAGTACTTGCATATATATATATATATATATATATATATATATATGAGGATAAATGTATTACTACCATTATTTGAACCTGTTTATTGAAGTTTTCAGTCTCTAAAAAGCAAGTTTACAGCACATATGTGTGTGCATAAACAATACCAATCACCAGTGGCTGAATGATGAATCAGTGAATTTCGACTCTTCATTGTTTAGCCGTCAAAGAGTTTATTAACACTAAGAGCTGTAATGTGGACAAGACTGGTAGCTTGACATACATTTTAAAGGCATGTATGCAGTCCACTGCAAGCCCTGTGTGTTTTATGAGATTTTCCACTGCCATCTGGTTCTGGCTGCTGAGATAAATGATGTGCAGCCTGTGAGAGCTGCGTTCAATAAGAGGGAGAGGAAATGGATGATGACAACATGAACCCGTCTTTGCATGTTCAGATGTTCTGTTAGATGTGGCTTTATTTGAGTCTCCACCTGTCAAACAGCTGACACTTTTCTTCAGGATTTCACACAATGTTATGGGATGTTTCATATGTCTGGAATTATTAAAGGACATTTTAGTCACTGATCATTTTGTTTCCCATCATATTATTCATATATGATATGTTATTATAATGTCAGTACAGAATTTAAAAAGTGGTGATTATTGAATTGTATTGTAAAAATGTTTTCATGAACAATTTTGTCAGTCCCTCTCTGGAAGTGAGTCCGCCTGAGACCTCAAAACCACTTTTAATGGATACTTTTTTTTTCTACCTGATTAGAAATCCTGCAAAATCCCTTCTTAATGTTTGTCATTTGAGCTTTTACAACCATTAATGTATGTAAATGATGGTACATGTATACATATATATGTGTGTGTGTGTATATATATGTATGTATATGTGTGTGTGTGTTTGTTTATCTATTTATTTGTTTGTTTATTTACCGTATTTATCACTCTTATAGATTATATATTTACAAACTTATGTTAGATGCAATTAATCTAGATCAGAGGTTTTCAAAGTCTGAGACAGTGGGCCTCCCCTTTGACACAACCCACGCAATGACGCCCCCCCCCCCCCCCCCCCCCCAAAGAAAAAAAAACGAGTGTTGACCATATCATGCAATTGATATGGGCTGATCAGAAATTGTTATATTTATTGCTGATTAGAAAACTATTTACATGACAACATCAGCATTGAGCTTCAGATCAATGGTTTTGATCACAAACTAACTATATAGAGAACAAGTTTTGCAACAATTAATCCAACTCATGCGGTTGCAATTATAAAGAAAACTGTAATGAACAAGAGTTTATTTAAACATAACTTTTTTTTTTTACTTTAATTTTTTTTATGATCAGTGTAATTTTTATTTATTTATTTCCACACGTGTGTGGGTGAGGGACAGACAGAGAGAGAGGGGGGGGGGGGACTGTGTGTTTTACAGATCACATGGTCTGACGCTGTTTTTAATATCTGCATTCCTTTATTTTGTATGAAATACAGCAAGAAAGCGTCAGACACTGTTAAACAACTGAATAGAGCAGGAGACGGTTAAAAAAAAAATCTCTGACAGGCAGAGATGCAACGCTAGTCGCACTCTATCAAGCACCACGTCTGAACAAACCCCACGTTTACCAGAACTGTACAGGTTAATAAGTACTACAAACAAACCGAAATAAAAAACAAACCTGAAGCTGAAGAAACCCTAAACGTTAACGGAAGACCCGCGAACCTGAGTTACTGAGAGGGAAAGACACCTGCTCTCGTTTCCGCGTTCTGAGCCGCGCACGCGCGCGAGACGAATTAAATCTGCATGTGTAGGGGAGGCGCGCCTATCGCAGAACACAGACACAGTCAGATACCCAATGAGGATTTTTATGTAGTCCGAGCACAGATAATGACTCGTATTACTCGTATGATACTCGTACTCGGCAAAAGTGCATTATCCGTACCGGATACTCGTTTCAGCCGAGTATCCGGCTCAACTCTAGTTATTAGACTATCATTTTTTACAACTCTCCCCGCCTCCCCTGACATGCTCTGGCGCCCCCCAGGGGAGGCGCGCCCCACACTTTGAAAACCCCTGATCTAGATCATAGGTGTCAAACTCAAGGCCCGCGGGCCACATCCGGCCCGGCGTGTAATTATGTCCGGCCCGCGAGAGCATTTTATTAATGGCCCGCGAGATGTCCCGCGCTCCAGCTGACCCGCCGAACACTTCCTGTATTAAACAGGAAGTGGCTAATGATGCTTCGCGCTCGCGCTAGTACCGCGCGATTGTTATTGTCAATTATCCATAACTGTTCAGGCTCGGTAACACAGTGCTTGTGCGCGAAATGCAAGTGTTGATCATCAGACGAGAAGAGCCCGCCCTCATGGCAGCACGTCTTCTTGCATGATTGACAGGTCAGACAGCATATCAGCGCCAGCTGTCAGAGTGATAGTATAAGCGCCAGAAAGAAAATACAGCGCAAAAAAAAAAAAAAACATTACGTCCTTAGGGACGTAACAAATATATTGAAATATTATTACGTGTAAAAAAAAATTGTGATATAGTTTGTAAAATCTGCTATAACCCATGGGTTATATGCGGGAAAATACGGTATATATATGTTTACTGACATACTGCCGGTATACCCGTGTGTCTCATTTGCAGAGCTAATGTGGCAGTAATTAAGTAATTTAATAAGACGGCACTATAAGACAAATGACATAAGAGCAAATTCAACTGAATGATTTGATTTGTTATTGCTGAAAAGCAAAAATTATATTTAGATTTCCAGGTTTTGTTATGCAGCATATCCATATTTTGAATTTGTATAATTATGACAGGATATATTTTTATGGAGAGCAAAATCTTTTATATATAAATCTTTTTAAGTTTTATATAAAATGACATAAGAGTAAAGAAATTTGAATGTTTGTTCTTTTAACTTTTACTTACTTTCACTTTACTTTCTTGTTTACTTTATTTCTAACTTGTATAATTTAGACAGGATATATTTAAAAAAAAAAAAAATTTAAAGTATTTTTTAAATATTTTTATATTTTTAAGTCATTTAAGGTATAAGTTGATTTATTCCAGAATAATATTTCTGTCTGTTTTTATTCACATCTAATTTAAAAAAAGGTAAGTTTTAAAAGTTTAGTTTTAGTGTTTTCAATAAATGCTTATCCTGTTCGGCCCGTGACCTAAATTTTTTTTGGGATTTTGGCCCCCTGTGCAATTGAGTTTGACACCCCTGATCTAGATTAATTGATTTGATAGCACATATTTTAATGTTATTTATTCCTGTGGTTGGCAAAGCTACATTCTTCATGATCCTTCAGAAATCATTTTAATATGCTGATTTTGTGTTTAAGAAACATTTCTTTTGATTACATTGAAAACACTTATTCTGTTTTCTTTTCTTTTTTTATACTTTTTTTGGAAATTGATTGAAACTGATTTTTTGTGGAAACTGTTTCAGTATTAAATGATGAGTAGAAAGTCTAAAAAACAGCATTTATTTGAATTAGATATCTTTTGCAACATTATAAATGTCTTTACTGTTGCTTTTGATAAAGAAGTATTTCTTTCCTCAAACCTTTGAACGCTAGTCTACATATTATAAATATTTGTCTGTTGTTAATAAAAAAATTCAAAGACAGTTTTGCGGGTCAATCAAAAATTAATTTAAAATGCAAAATGAGAATTGTTTCATTTTTCCTGTGGTCAGTTATGGTGAATATCTGTGTGGATACTATCTGATTCTCTATCTTCTGCCGTTCTCTTTTGCAGAATGTGAATGGTATCAAGTACCACGCCAAGAACGGCCACCGCACTCAGATCCGCGTTCGCAAGCCCTTTAAGTGCCGGTGTGGGAAAAGTTACAAAAGCTCTCAGGGGCTTCGACACCACACCATCAACTTCCACCCGCCCGTCTCTGCAGACATCATCCGCAAGATGCAGCAGTAGAGAGTGCCAACATCCCACACACACACAACATACACACACACGCCAACACATGTATATACAGTACGAACAGAACCGCTCCACATCCACCCGCACCAGCAGTCGGGACTGTCCATTAACTTTGATCCGTCTTGTCCTCCGATTTTGGGAGGACAGCCAAAAAAGTATTTGTCGAAAGGACGTTTTTTGTCTGTATTTTACTCTTTTAAGAATAAGACTCATTTGCCCTTTTCATTCCACTTCTCATGAGGAGGAAACTTTCATATTTTTATATTCCTCTTCCTCAAGGAAGACTCCCTGAATCCCTGTATCATTCCGTACCTCCATGAGGAGGATTTGATTCAACCAACCATCAAAACACTACACTCGGCGTTGCATGCTTTCCTTTTTTTATTTCATATTATTTCTATTGCTTATTTGTATCTCATTATTAGACTTCTTCAGTTTTGTATTTTTGCACATTCGGTATTGTTCTTTTTATTTTCCTTGTCTTGTTTTTTTTATGCAAGGTGCTTATTGGAAATGAGAGGATCGTATATCTAGATAATCAGCCTCACACAGAATGGAAGAAAAGGAACTGGTCACTTTGTGAGAAACCGTGAGATAGGAAAGCCTTAACGTCTGAAATGTAACAGTATCTACAAAACTATTCTATATATAGTCAGAACTAAATTCTATACTTTATTTTGTTTCATTTTAGACATTTTCATCCAGAGATGACAATATGGATGTGCAGTTTTTTTTTTTCGGTAATGCTTTCACCCCTTCTGTTCATTTCAGAAAAGCACCAAATGACTCTCAGGTGACAAATCGCCAGCATTTCATAACCTTATCCGATGATATTTTAGAGTAAGCTGTTACACACTTCCCGGGTCCGCTGTGGCCCGAGTGTTCTGGAGCCTCACAGTGATTTTTAGACGATCTGGTGAAGAACATAAAGCACTTTGTAGTGACCAGTTGCCAACCTGTTTAGGGCATTTTGTATTGCCAACAAGTCTGATGTTGCAGAAAGTCGTCTGCAAAGTTTAAGCACTTTGGAGGTTTCTGCTTTTCTTCTTTATATTCTAGCTAAGGGAACTCATTCTTTTGCTATACCTCCAGTGTGCTTGTTAGTTGTGAGATTATTGAAACTGGTTGCCTTGGATTGTGGTACACCACAGCATTCCAGTACAGTAAAAGTGTAGCCAAGTGATTCAGATTGTCAGTTCCCCCTGATTCTGGCTCGTCCGTGGGACCTTTCATGGGGAAGATGTGCAGTGTGGGCTCCTACCTTGAGTTGGTTTGATTTGCTTTTGGACTCACAGCCAGATCAGGGCCTGCCAATCACTCATCATGACATCACTGCATGGACGTTAACGTTATTGGAATTGCAGTGTCAGTTTAGATGCAACATTGTAACAGTATTACACTGCCAGTATAGAGGGAAGTATTTGATATATTGTGTACTTAATGTATTGTCTCAATGTGAGTGATTTAAATTATATTTTCTTAAGTTTCTGGACAACAGTGTTCCTACATGTAATGAAGTCAGACACCAGTGTCTGTTTTGGAACTGGTTACATTTTCTGCTACAAAATTCAAAAAGGAAAAAAAAAATGCTGCTTCGTAAATGTAAACCTGGTTACATTTTAAATATTAAAATGGCCTTTGAATGATCTGTTTAATGAATTTCAATTTTTTCATTTATTCCCTCCAGTGTTATGTACGTGTGTGTGTGTGTGTGTGTAGTTTCATGCCGCATTCACACTGTTGTTTTTATCGGAACCCATTAAGTAGGTGTATTCAATAATAATAATAAATATAGCTGCAAGCGGAAGGAGGGCATTAACAGTCATGGCTGGCAGTAAAAATCTTGAGACATTTGAATATGACTTTAGTCTAAATGGCTGAAAAATCATCAATACGGTCTTTAGTAATTCGATTTAACGCTTAATCCCTTTTGACCAATAGACGGCGCTGTAACCAAACTGATGTGTCAACACGTGCAAAGTTTGGTGTCAATTGGGCAAAGCATTGCTGACAGATCATTATAGTAATTTTAGCATCATTATCTCAAATGTGCAGTATACAAAAACGGTTTTGTCTATAGACACGAAATCCATGACCGTTTGTTGGCACAGTCTGAAAATGATACGATTCGATTTTGGTGAAAATCGAACGGCCTAGGAGGAGTTTGGAAAATTATTTTTTTGTAAAATTCAAAATGACAGAAACATTTTCATGACGGAAAACGACGTCATATAGTGCTATCGAATCGTGGTGAGCCAATGATTCGGTGGACATAAGAATTGTGTTTCTAGGCTTTGTGGTTCAAGACTTATTAGCATAAACGTAAGTGCAACTTTGTACAGTTGGTGGCGCTAGAGGGATTGAATTAGAGACTATCCTC
Source organism: Rhodeus uyekii (assembly GCA_037043235.1). NCBI lineage: Eukaryota > Metazoa > Chordata > Actinopteri > Cypriniformes > Acheilognathidae > Rhodeus > Rhodeus uyekii. The sequence goes on from JAWRVZ010000026.1 coordinate 4,525,250, forward strand.
TATTAGTGTGCCAACTTTTATAACTTTCCCGCAAGCGGTTCTATGGGCTGCCATAGATCTCCACAACGGATTTTCTTTTTTCCAAGAACAAAAACAATAGGTGCTTGGCCCCTAATAATAATGCTAATTATTACAAACACAAGTTTTACAATGCAGTTTTGGTTAGCCACTGTAAAGGTTTTAAATGTTAACTCCACATGACCAGAATAAATATTGCTTCAGTAAATCTTTATTAGTTTAAAACAAATAAGACACACTCAAACAGAAAGAGACCTAATGTATTTAACTAAAGAAATTGAGAAAAAAAAAGGAAGAGGTTTGTGATTTCAGTGCACAGGAAATGTGAGCATGCAACTTAATTAAAATAAGTGATTTAAATAGAGAGAAAAAAACACTAACTCAAATAACTTGACTATCAAGTTTTATCTTTAAAAGCTTATTCTAAAATAATATAATATAGAATCACCCTCTTAGCTGGTCACACATATGCCCTGACAGAAAAAGCTGTACTCTGCCTGCACATGAATAGTAGGCAATACCTGACTTTAACTATGGAACCTGGGGTCGGTTCTCCACAGAACACTTTAATATGACATTTGCTCAGTGTTCTTAAAGTGTTATTCACCACCTCCCCTGCTAACTCGATATGAGAAGCATTACTGTGAGATATAATGAACAGTATAGACAGAATTAATCTAAAATGGACATAAATAGAAGACCCTACAAAGCAATTAGTCTTGACTGCGATCAAATAAAGAATCGGTTCTCTACAGATGAATCCTCAAAGCTAAAAACATGCGGCTTAAAGTGGCTGTTAACTGCAACACAAATGTGAATGTGAAGTGGAGGCAAGTACTCTGTTCCCCGACTAGAAGTTAAGCACGTTACTGTCGAAATGGGTGAGGACGTGCTTCTCGAAGAGCTGCTGGTCGCAGTCGAGGGGAAACTGTTCGCTGCACATGGGGCAGATCTTCCAGTGGCTCTCCACGTGCTCCTCAAACTTCGACTGGTCGTAATGAGGAGGGAAGATCACTTCACACAGCGGACAGCGCTTCTGCTCGCCACTGCAAGAGAGAGAGATCAAAATAAACTGGGTGAAATCAGGCTAATAAAAACACTAAACAAAAGCTTGAACGGCTGAATGAGGATAACAAAGAGTGGTGAGATGTGTTTGTTTGTGAAGAAGTTGGTGCTGGACCAATGGCAGTAAAACGGCATCTGTGAAGGCGATGTGGGTGGGCCGTTGAGCTGAAGCACATATTCACACCACAACCGAAGCTCAACCACATGACAGGGAACAGCCGTGAGGTTTGTTAGTGTGTGTGATCGAGTTCTTACCTGGGTTCAAAGCAGAACGGTATCTGTGCATCATTGAGGAACTCTGCAGGGTCAGTGGCGGCAGGCTGATCATTAGCTTGCTGGGGAGAGAAGAAAACATTTCCTGTCAGCAAAAGCAGGAACCGTAAAGCACCTCAAAACCTGTGCTGTGAATGATTAATACTGTGGGAAATCGCAATTATGTGGGAGAAAATCTTAGTGTGTTCGTTAATGAACTGGAGTGCGTTTCCCAAAAGCATCGTTAGCTTCAAGTTCCATCAGTACGGGCATTTTTGCGTAACTTTGGATATCTGGGCATACAAGCTGTGGAAGAGAACTAATCGGTGATGTACTATTGAGTTCTTTTCCGCGGCTTATTGTTAACTTTTTAACACTATACATGTCAAACACATGTAACATGTAACATTTGCTTCAAAATAAAACTCTGCTCCCTATTTGGAATAGGCCAATTAACTCTTTCCCGCCAGCATTTTTGATTATGTTCATTAAAAAAATTTAGCCCGCAGAATATTTTGTTGCATGAAAATATCGGAACACAATATTATACAGTAGAACCCCAACTTACGAAACGCTCTACGTACGAAAAATTCAACATACGATAAAAGATTTCGGGGTTTTTTTTGCCCGAGTAACGACAAAATGATTGAGATGCGAAAAAACATTTCCGAGTTTTGTTTTGAAATTCGCGCTGATTTTGGTTCGGGTTGAATGAAGGCTACAGTTTGTCCGGTCAGAACAATGATGTATCACTCAGGGAATAATCCAAAACTGGTATTTATTAAAGGTGCATAGATGTGTGGTTACGCATGATCGATAAAACCTCAACGATTGGCACTAATTCCCTGTATTTCACTCAATAAACTATATATACAATCTTCAGCCGATCTCTTTTACCTTAATCATCCGTCAGCTCTCTCAGATGGAACAAACTTTTTTCTAATCACTCACCATGGATGTGAAGATTGTTGCTGAAGTGAAAAGGAAGAAGAGGATGCTTTACATTGCGTTGAAAAGGGGGATAATTTAGAAGTATGGAGCTGGGATTCTAAATGTGGTGTTTTTGTAGGGCTTGGAACGGATTAGGCAATTTACATGTAAAAGCCTGACCAACATACGAAAAGATCGACTTACGAAGCCAACCTCGGAACGGATTAATTTCGTAAGTCGGGGTTCTACTGTACTGCTAAAGTTTTATTCTAGCCTCATTCATTTTTTTTTTATTAACATTTTGGAGTAGATCAAGTCCATCAAAGGTCATAAGGCTTGCAGTCTTATAGCTCGTCCCGGGTCGACATTTCATTCAGTTAACAATAGGCACTTTTGGTTTATATGCCGTTTAATGTTGACGATCACAATATTTTACATTTGCATATGATTACATGCGTTATCACTTGTTTCTGCTGCTTCGTCTGTTTTGATCAGGGGATTCTGCATGCTTTCAGAAGATGTCACAGCGCCCCCTACCTTATTACAGTGAAAACACAAAACTTCTATCAATGGCGGGGAAAGAGTTAAAATCATTCATCAAAGTCTTTTATACTTGCAATTTTGATATATTGCGCAGCCCTACTTGTTGGTATGATGTGGACTTTAAAAGATTTTGCTTTTGTTAACATCTAAACATTCCACACACATCACAATGACGGTGAGGCACGAGCAAACTCCGTTCATGTTTATCTCTTCGTGTGATTCGAGCCGCGGAGTCTCTCTTCAGCAAGCTGTCGAGCAAACTAAACTGCATTCTGAAACTCAACACAGTCTTTAATAAAGATAGAGACACTAAATGATATTACCATTAAGTAAAAGTGACTCGCTTTTGTTGCATTTTACTGTGAAATGTTCTTTTTTTTTAATCAGACCAACTCGAACACATTTTAGACGGTCAACAATCAGCTGTGTATGAAGAGTCCACTTGTGCAAAAATGCATAAGGGCACCTGGAGTATGACTTGAGAGTCCTGCGATGAATTAAACGTCAAATAGAGAGAAACAATGGGGATACAAAAAAAAGAAGTCCTAGGATGCCATATAAATGACAGAAAAGTAAAGTCTATGCAAATTATATACTGCTTATTAATGTGTTTTTTTATTTTTTATTTAATGAATGGCTATAAGTCATGGAATATGTACTGTGTACGTGTGTGTGTATACATTTAATAGGGGGATTTAATAGTTCACCCAAAATTTGAAAAATAAATTATGCATACAGTGAAAGTCAGTTATTTTCAGCATTGGTAGTGCACAAAAATATTCCTCGAAATATTATTTTTTTCTATTCTGCCTCATAAAGACTTGGTTGATTTTTGGGTGGACTATCCATTTAAGAAAGAACGCTTTGTGTTTGCGTCTAAAACGTTTTGTGAACATTTTATACTTCCGTACACTTCAGTCACATCAAGCTTTGTGTGAATACGCTTCAAGTCACTTCAGATAAAAAGTGATTGTTTTACAGCAACTGACTGAAGCTCTTCCTTATCCAAGCAAGGCTAATGAGCTCAATTAGTGAGCATGAGCACTTCCTTCACAGGTCTGCTCTGGGTTACCAGGGCTTTAATAATGCCAGCTTAACTAAGCCCTGCCGGAGGCCAGCACAGTGGAGAGAGACGGGCAGATAAAAGAAAGACAGAGATTTGGGAAGATTTTAAACCCATCTGCAGTTCTGGCATGATTAAAACCTTAATCCCGCCTCTATTTCACTTCTAAGGACTGAACGCGGAGGCTGCTCTAATGAACTCACAGTGCTCTGCGGCTCCTCTGGTTCCTCTAGTCCATCAGGGCGACTGAGGTTTCGGGCAGGTTGTATGCAAACCACATTGCTGTCCCAGGATGGAGGCCCAACTGGGGGCAGTCGGGGCATCTGGTCATCAGAGAACTCTCCATCAGCTCCATCTGTCAGGAGAGGAAACATTTTAATGCCTTAATATCTAGATTTATACCTTGAGAAAAGCCCATAGCTCAAGCGTGTAGAGTGGGCCTATTTAATGCCTTTTACTGTCATTTTATTAAATACAAAATATCAAACACAAACATTTCAGTATTTTGAGAGTGTAGGGAGATCAACTCGATTACATAATTCGCAGTGATTTACGGGAGTGGGCGGAGCTAAACAGCATCATGAATTATGTCGTTTCAGCAAAAGCAAATACCACTGACTAGAAACCTCGTAGCTCACAGTAGGCGAGTCTTTAAAGTTATTGTTCAAAATCAGTTTCTTTATGGAGAAAATGAAGGAAGTTTTTACTTCCGGAAGCCAACTGTTGCACTCCATTAAACAACTAAGATTATTGGCAAAATACATGTGTTAAGGTGCAGTCATATTAGAGAAATTTTGCTGAGATATCTCATTGTCTACTGTCAGTTTGCAATAGTCAAAGGTGATATAAAGCTCAGCAATATTCAAGTCACTTTCAAACTAAGCAACTTTATATTGGTCAATGCAACAAATCCACATGACAAATTATATTCAGTTACAAAATCAATCGCTCTCATGCCAAATTCTCAATGGTGTAGGTTCCTCTTGAAATGATTGGCTTTTGCCCGCAAAAGAAAATCTCTGAACATCTTATGCTCTGTGGTGCGCTCCCTTATTTAAAAATGACAAATTGAAACAAACTATGAGCTAGTATCATAGATACCTCTGGAATCAGTGGAAGAGTAGGGGTTCCCGAACATCAGATCAGTGGGGCGCTGGGGCACCAGCAGAGGAGATGGGTCGTCTTGATGATATGGCATCGGGTAATGCAAGAAAACTGACTGCACGTCCAAATTGTCATCTTTCTTTCCATGTTCTTCTTCCCTGCTGACACTCCTTTGGAACTCCTGATGGGACACAAGAAACACCATGGCTGCTAAGTTTTAAGAACAATGGTGGAAATCAATAGCTAATTTACCTGATCCACATAATCCAATTGAAACTTAAATGCAATTTAAAAGCTAAAAAGGGTGAAATTGGTGACAAAACTGGAAGCAAAGTCTAATTTAAGGCCAGGCATGATGTATTGACAATAATTCTGAGTCAGGTCCCATTTTTCCATCCTTCTCTTCCTTTTTCCCTCTATCTTTGAGTCCAGACAATACATCACTCACCGCAGTGAGCAGCGGCAGCAGCGTACAGCAACTCGCCACCCTCACACAAACAGTTTAATTAGGCCCTTCATTAAAACTCCTCTGCCTGTTCAAAGGGAGGCAGAGCTCTGCCTTTTATTGAAGTCTTCGGCAGGCGCCAATTTCATTTAGTCTGAACCTCAAATTGGGCCATTTTGCTTCTCAAGCATCGAGTTTTGTGTTATACCTCGACTAAGCGTCCCTCTCTGTGGTCCAGGGTAATTGAATGGAAAATAAGGACTCACTTGCACTCCTGGCCCAATTAGAGAGATATGTTAAACCCAAACCAGATCCCGAGAATAAAACAACAAGCAAAACAACTGCATTTTTAGATTGGCAGCGATGCCTGCGGAAAGTGAAAAAGAAAGCACGCACCCCCTCCAGTTTCTCTTTTTCTTTGGTCAATGCAAAAAGACTGTCCTTCAGCTCCTTGAGTTCTCGGCCCTTCTCAGCCACCTGGCTCTGGAATGAGAAAAGGTTAGAATTATTTAGATTCATTTGCTAAAAACCTTGACTTTTGAATAGTCGCATATTATCAGTTGATGTGAGAAATAATGTACGGTCAGCCGGTCATTATGAACCCAGACAGGGGGGACAGTAAGCCAGGAGGGGGACAAGTCTCCTCCAATAATCAGATATGGCCAAACTGCCCCCTCTCATAATGTTGTTAGGATGACAAAAACAGCAGTTCAAATTTCGCTGTTTTGAATTGAAAATATATAAGTTATGCAATCATGTAATTCGTAATTGAAACTGACGAGACAAGAAACATTAACGGAGCCATTTTCGACATATGACTGCGAGTGAATGTGTGCATATTTTAAAATAATATTATTTGCAACCGGAACCCCCTGCGATGGGTTAAAATCCGCAAAATAGGATCAGCCAATCAGCTCACGGGATACATCCACTCGTGCTCTCATTGGTCGATCTCGTGCCGGGAACCAATCACGTGTCTTGTCTAGTGCCTGTGGGCGTGTACAAAGCCTCTGAGAGAGTTTCTCTCTTTGTTTGGCATCCTGGGAAACCGTTTCTCTCGCACATCACGATGAAACAACGCTGGTTTCCGCAATATGGCGGTATTTTTCAATTTTTATTTTGGAAAATCCACAATGCACTGAGGCCACAAAACTTGAACCGCGAAGTGGCGAGGGATTACTGTAGATCAAATGGGTTACTTTACAATAAATTCCAAAAAATGACTATTTTACTTTTTCTATCATTGCCTTAAATCACTTTCGATCACAAACAATTTTCTTGTTCGGGAAGCTGTTTTACTCTGATATACAATCACAATATAGAATGGAAAATTAGAATAGAATGAAGTATTTTAGATCCATATAATAAAATTTTCTCACTAAAAATGCTTTCCAATTGCAGCTGATATGCACGCAAAAATCTCAACGGTACAAGACGGCTTCTCTACTACTCATTTGCATCTGTCTTTGCATGACTCCATACGAGTCACGCAGAGAAAAACCAACTTCGCCTCAAGTCTACCACTGATCTGCACATGACCTTACTACTTAAACAGAACCGAGTCCCTCGCTCTGTCTCCTGCTGCGTAGGGAGGCAGCCAGCAGATGCATTATCCTGTCTTGATCCCAGGACTCCCAACTGTCCTTCCTCCACTGTCTCCATGTCTCATGTAAACAGCAGTAAAAGTCAGTCTCCTCAGTGACACACTCATAAACCAGCACTGTCAGTGTATTTGTGCTAATGCAACGATACCGGGCTTGACTCAGAGCAGCCGTAAACAGTGTGGAGGAGAAACGGTACTAAGGTCGTCCTGGATCTCTTATCAGAACATCTGAAGGTCTGCTTATCTGCGATCACATTTTCCCCTGATCTGAGTCATTTGGTTCTAAACTGTACAAAAAAACAGCACAGCTTCCCTTTGTTGAGATCTTAGATACAGAATGTTGCTTTAGATACTTCCTATTCCAGAAAGAAACTACACTGTGAAAGAGAAGTGGAGATAAAGGCAGCCTCAAGAACAACCTAAGAACGTAAAAAGCTATTTTCTCAATTGGTTTCAAAAATACCTTGCACACATGCACAGTGTCGTGATGGATAATGAATATATGAATCATTTATAGCGATTTATTATGTACCATTGTACACTTAAGCACTTCACAATCATATCAGGAGTCTTTCCTCACTGACCACCAGTCTGCAGCGTCCACTTGAAACGCTCAACACACACCAGCTATAGGTGGAGAGGAGGGAATCAGTGGATGGGGATTATTAGGAGGCCATGATTGATAAGGACCAATGGAGGGAATTTAGCCAGGACACCCGGGTTACACCCTTACTCTTCTTACCACACTACAGAGATTTAGAACCTCGGTTTAAAAGTCTCATCCGAAGAACAGTGGCTTTTACAGTATAGTGTAGGGCTGGAACAATGCAATTGATTATGTAAATGAGTCGATTTGCTTGGAATTCCGTGACACGGTTAATCAGAAAAGAAGGCTCTCCTACCTCAGAGATACTCTCTACAACTGGTTACAAAACATTTAATGCTGTTGTTGGATTTTTAAAATATCTAAATGGATGAACTCATCCTTCAAATGGACACATTTGTTTAATAACACGCTGTCAATTGTTGAAAAACTTCATGTTTTTATGGACACCACCATTCTTGATACTATCGCTATGGTTACCGCTATAGTGCGTTTGATCATACAGTTGAATGAACATTCAAGCAGCTACTTTAATCTCCTGAATGAACAAAACATTTCAGGATTTACACTTATAAGCAATTGCTGCTCTAAACCCCAACAAAAACGACTGTGTGAAACGCAGTCAGAGTAAACCCATTTCCTAATTAGTGTAATAAACCTTATCTTTTGTGGTAAAAGTTCATGCATAGATTAGTAACAGTTACTGGATATTATCCATTGGTAAATTAAGCAAAGGATTAAAAAAAGTACTCAAAAAATATATATAGAAATAATCGTTAGATTATCCGATTAATCGACAAATAAAATCAAAATCAATAGATTACTAGCCTCTCCAAAATGGCCAATGCTACTTTTAATGGCCTCTGTGTTTTTGTATAACATACTAGCATGTTACCGTATTTTCCGCACTATAAGGCCCACATAAGAGCCTTAAATTCTCTCATAAATTTTAATATTAATATAATAATAACATAATGACATAATAACACCCAATAATCACATGATGCATGGGTGTTTGCATGTGCTGTGTGGAAAATAATATTGATCGCTAAGCGAATATGCTCATGGAAGCTTGTATTAATGAATGCACGCGAGGGGGGAGTCAGATTTCGGTACAACACCTGTATGTTTGATGGCGAAATTTCCATCTGTTCAATTCAGACACAGAAGGTGATGACTTTGATGGATTTGGATGGATTGATTAAAACATAATGTGAGTGTATTGTTAAATAGTAGAATAAAGTTCAACTAAACTCACTGTTTTTCTTCCGTTACCTTTTTTTTGTAGACCGTTTGGTTTAGCATGCGCCTTATAACACGGTGCGCCTTATGGTGCGGAAAATACTGTAATCCCAAATGTCCTCTAGTAGAGTAAATAATTCATTTTTGGTGTAAACTCTGGACCAGTAGGTGAAGCTGACCTTGTAGCGATCCTCCTCCGCAGCCAGCTGCATTCGCAGGCCCTCGTTGGTTTTCATCTGCTCCTTCAGCTTCACCTCCATCTTTGTGAGTTCATCCGTTATCATGCTGCACCGCTCTCTCTCCTCCTGCAGGGGAGTATGCCAAGTACATTAGTACATCAAGCAGATCCAGTATGTCAGAAAGAGAAACAAAAAAAGAAGAACTTACACTAAGCATCTGTTTGCATTTCCTGTATTTGTCTGGCTCCTTGGTGACACTTTTCAGCCTGCCTTGAATGATTGCATCTAGCACAGCATCTGAAGTACCTGGGCTTCCTGTTAGCGGTCCAGAGAATACAACAGCATGTCCATTCAATGCACCCAGACATCCTAAGAACATGGAAGTATTATTCTGTATTGCTTTGAATGAACTTACCTGGTGCAGATGCCTCTGGACTGGCAGACAAAGGACCAGCTGCTGGTTCAGACCCTGGACTTCTCTTCACCTGAGTATAACACAACGGTTGGCTTACTTAAAATAAAATAAAAAAACTAGCAAACCACTAAGAACTCAAAACACAAGACTCTGCAGGTGGTAAGGCTATATATTTGCAAAGTGAGGGTTTACTCACTCCTTGTTGTTCAGAGAGCTTGGCCACTTGTTTCTGGAACTTCTGGCATTCCTTATATTTGTCTTTATAGTGTTCAGCAGCCATCTGCAGCCTGAGCCGTAAATCTTCAACTTCTCTCTGCAGCTCGACAACAGCTAACCCTTCTGTCTCCTTACACTGCTGAGGGAAAGAGAGAGTTCTCTTCAGTTCTCAATATACACTATAAACGCTAAACAGAGTATGCAATCTACATAGAGTTCCAGGATATACTTATTCCCGGAAAGCTGAGAGCTATCTTGACAAAGACCTACTGAATTCAGGTGATTATTGTATACAAGTAAAATTGAGGCCTGGTCAATAGGTTTACACCAAACATCAGCTAAACAAAAAGGAAAGCAGGTCTCATTGCATCCACTTAAAAATAAAAAAAACTTGGGATATGCAATGAACAGCGTTTTTACTCGCTCCTTTGAACGTATCTACAGTTAAACAGCTCTACAGTTAATACAAAAGATCTGAACCAGAAGCAAAGCGACACGTTTTACAGAATACAGAAGTTTGCCGCACATAACAAACATGATAAAACGGTCAAACAGGTGAGCATCTCTTTACCGCCTCCTGCTGGGTTGAGTTTTTCATCTCCTCCAGCTGCTTTTCCAGGCGGCTACACTCAGCCCGGGCCTCCGTCTGTCCCTTCTTTAATGACTCTGCCTCCAGGCGCATACGGTACAGGTCAGCCATGCTTCTGTCACGGGCATTGGAGGAGTCGCGCAGCTCAGCTTTTAGCATGTTTGCCTGCTGCTGGGTAGCCTGCAGCTGCTCCTCTTTCTGCCTGAGCTGCTCCCGAAGAGCCTTACTTTCTCCCTGAAAAATAGAAAAATAACACTCATGTAAAGACAAACTTACACAAATATGCAAACATTTCCGCATATCTATTGCTAATGAGGTACCAGCAAACAAATACAGCCCTAATCTGTTTTCCAGACTGATGTTTGCCTTTTTGCCATTTTATTGATACATTCAAGAAATGATCAAGAAAAGAGGTGGAAACGGGATCATGGAGCCAAGTTATGGAAGTCAAGTGCACAACGGCTCAATGTGTTAACAACTAACCCACAGCTCAGAACATAAGGTTTTTAACAGAGTAATATCCCTATTGAGTGCTGCAGGGATGATTAGAGGAATACCTTGAGATATGAGCGTCCTGACATACGAGTATCCCTAGATACGAGCAAGCTTTCAAGCAACTTTTTGCTTTGAGATACGAGTAAATATTTGAGATACGAGCATGCTTACAGACGCAGAAGCTGTGTTCGAGCACTCGGAGCAGCTCAAGCGCCTCATTTATGGGCTAACTGCATATGATCTCCACTAGAGGGCCACCTTGGTTTTACAGCGTGGTTACCGGGGGTGACGAGTCATTCAGGAGTATTAAGCTGGGAGTTATGTGTGTTCAAATATAATAAATATGAGGTTCTGAGTCTATCCAATACACTACACGGGAAGAAACACTACACTTCCGTATTGTGTTTGCGTTATCTACGTTATCCCTCCCTCCTCCTCCTCCTCCTCCGCACATGCCGCCATTAGCTGCTACTGTATCGTCTGTCTCAAAGAACTCATAATTAAAACCACATTTTAAGTTTTAGGTTTTTCATTTGTCTCTCTATAGCAATTAAAACATGTTTTTTCCATGGTTATTAGCACTAATAAGGGAGTTGTTGTTTTTTTAGAGGGCCGGAAACTGATTAATTTTTTTTCTGTTATTTCTTATGGGAAAAAACGATTTGAGATACAAACTAATTCGAGTTACAAGGTATCTCAAGGTATTACTGTATTTTTGTCAGCCAACCTGGAAGTTGGCATAATCCTATTTTCTTGGACAAAAAGCCAATTTAATTTTTCCACTGGCTTTTGGATTATTGTAGAAAAGCTGTCTCTAATCATCAAATATTTATGATTCTTACATGTTTTGTTTGTAAAGAATGAATTTTAAGTCTTAATACAATCACCAGAAGTAACTAAAGTTAAGGTATAAATAAATTACACCATGGGCACATTAAACGTCACCACCACAAAGTTTCTGCTAGTTCTTTCCGCTTTTATTTGAAATCTACAAGTTGGAAAGTGTGAGCTGAATAGTTTGCAAGAGTGTGCGTATAAACACAATGAGACGGTAAAAACAGACTACTGAGTAGATCAGTTTTCCTGTTCACCCATTTAGCCCCTTTTTGGCAAGCACTTTTTTCAAGACAGGTAAAAGCTGCTAAAAAAAAGTATTGAGTATTGATGAGTATTGATTGAAAAAAGTATTGATGAATTTGTTGTAGAATAAAACATGACAATATCTTAATCTTATTTTGAACGCAGATATTTAACCAAAAACCCAATAACTCTGTGACAATGGAACCGGAAGTGGAAAAATTGGTTTTAGAACTCATTCCTGCAGAACTTTATCCAAAATGTAGGTTAAGCAGAAGCTTTTTGCGTGTGTACCGAGGGTGAACTGTTGGCCAGAAGCTGGCGGTGCTGTTTTTCTTTCTCTGTCAGGCAGGATTTGACTCTAGTGAGTTCCTCCTTCAGCTGAGCAATGGTGTTCTCCTTATTCACATCCACTGATTTCAGCATCTGCAGCTCAGCACTTAGCTTAGTGTTCTCAAGCTCCCGGTTCTTCAGGTGAATCTGTGCCAAACACACACAGACACTTTATTCAAGTAGACTGTTGGACTTTCTCTTTGCACATCTGCTGTGCAATATCCTGGGCACATGGCACATAAAACGAACAGTGTACCAAAGCCAGTCCAGATCCTGGACGAGCTCCCAATTATCCACACAATCTCTACAATGAGGTGTATTTCCGCCTGGTGAGGAAGTATGTGAGCTAGACCTAATTATAATGCAGCAGTAAGAGAGCAGCAACCCTGCTCCACCCCCACCCTTCTCTGTCTGCGCCTCAGGCAGCCGCTGTGAAGTGAGGGCCGACTGTGTTTCCGTGACTACAGCCCAGCGTTAACGCCCAGTTCCTGTCCCCACCACAAGAAAGTGGGGATGGAGGGTGAGACAAAGTGAGTGATGGAGAGTCACGATTAAAAAATGTAAGTCAGAGTAATTAGGAAAGGAATGAAATTAAATAAAATACAGACACAGAGGAAGATATTGAGGGCATGGATAGGTGTCTCATTTTTTGAAAATTAAAAGTCAAAGTATTAAACCAAACAATTCCCGAGTGGGAATAAACAAGTTTACTTGGATTTACAGTAATACCTCAGTTTACGAGCAACTTGGTATACGAGCATTGTATCGGTGTACGAGAAAAATTTTCCCTCACCCACGCGCATGTTGTGTGTGTCAAAGTCCTAACGCTCAGCATCGTCACGCGCATTTTTACTGGAAATATCCTAATGACAGCCTCTCATAAAACAGTCACGTGGTTCCAACCCCTTTATCAGCCCTTAACTCATTAATTCTCGCTTGATTTGGCTGCATCATTCCCCACAGTGATACTTTTATAAGTGATTTACAGAGGTTTTACCTCCTGTTAACATTAATTAATTGTTATCGTTATTGTTCACATAGTGAAATATACACGTACAGTACCTCTAAGCAGTAACTGTCACGGTTCATGAATTCATTGTCTCCTAGTTCTGCCTGTGTGTCTGTGTGTGTGTGAGAGAACACCTGATTCTCATATCATCTGCCTATTTAGTTCACGTCTCTCCACTCTTGTCTTTTCGAGTCCTTCGTCCGCGGCTCCCGCGCTCGTTCGCGTCTGTGGCACCCGTGTGTAATACACCTCTGGATTATCACTTCGTTTGTTTTCTGCACTATTATAATAAATTCACTAATTTGGACTTGAATCCTTGCTTTCCCCGCTCCTCCCTCCTCTCGTCTCCTACACTGCTGAAAGCTGAAGTACATTACAGTACATTGTCAAGTATTTTTTATAGTTTAATTGTCAATTATTAATTAGTATTTATATGAGATCTTAATGGTTATAATTTTAACTGTAATTAATAGGGTAAAAGCAAAAAAATATTTAAAATGGGCATTTATGGTCGTGTGGCACGAATCAATTGATTTTTTGTGCATTCTTATGGGGAAATTTGTTTTGGTGTACGAGCATTTTGGTTTACGAGCTCTTGGAACGAATTAAACTCGTAAACCGAGGTATTACTATACTTGGATTTAAGTATTCAAAAATGTCCCAGTTTTTTTTTTTCAAAGCAATTGCCAATTTATTAAACAATAAGTGCATGAGAATTTGGTTTTATCACAGACTGCAATTTGACTCATTAGCTCTGTAAGACTAACGTGTTATAAGTAAGGAATAATCCACGGCTAGCTGTGCATTAAACAATTTTAATGCACAATGTGGCGGCAAAGAACCACCCAAAATGAAGCGGAGGGTGGTTGCCTCCTTACAGTGAATTCAATTAATTTAATGCACAGCGAGGCGTGAATTATCCCACTTATACCATGGTCGTTTCCCAGCATTGACAACATAAAGCTGTTATTAATGTTTGCAGCGCAATATTTAACCGGAAGGGTGAAACTGACGGTTCATTTAGTTAGTTACAGCTCGTTAGATGAAGCATTATACTTGCTTTTGAATCAGACAGAGATTAAGTAGTGCGTAAGATTAGATTTACTTCAATTAATGAATTATTGCCTTTATTTGAATTAATTAGTGAGAAAGATGCACGATGCGTTTGTGAATTACCTTCAGTGTCTCTCTCTATTAACAACGAAGCTATGAGTTTAATTACTTTGAAACCAGTAATTAATTCAACTCCCCCTCCCCCCGTCCCTCCATTGCTGAGAAATATAATGTCATGAATTAGTAGCAAAGACTTTTTATTAATTGAAGTCCTGGAGCAGCGTTGATAACAAGCTTCTGTATGTTTCTGTGTATGCGCAGCCCGATCTCCAAGTGACGTATGCATATGTGTGCTTCATTAATACATGATGTGTGCTTTATTGCACACCTTCCAGCCAATCAGAATCGAGTATTGACCATGGTACAATGGAAAATTAAACATTTTATCAACCTTTGATAATTGCCTTAATACATTTTAAACAACCAAGTGATCAAACATTTATAAAAATCACGAGTCAAGATTCAGAATTTCTGCTTATGAGAATCAATTATATATTGGGTACGTTATCATCTCTGACAGACAGCATGTTGAAGCCACTCATGCTGCAATTTTCACCCTCTTCCAGGAAAGCGATGATGCATTCTAAACATAGTAGTGCAGGTTTTCCAGGACCTCTGCTTCTCGTAAATACTACTGTGTATTGTGCATGTTATTTTTGACAGAAATCGACGTTGTAATATTCAAATGATGTGGATTTGAAAACAGATTGATCATAAGCTAAGTTATTTATTCCTTAGCCCGCAAGTATTCAGTGAAGTGATTGATGCGCATGAGTGTGTTATGTCGATGTTTCTAGTTCTAATATTCTAACCGACAGCCAGGCTAAGCTTTTTACAGACATGATAATGTGCGTAAGGGGTGAAATGTTTGATGTAATTATAAAATGTGCTGGAGTCGTTCGAAATGCTCTTTGCATATTTTATGGAATGCAGTTTTATTCGTAGCTTAAATAAATTATATATTATTCAGACACTGAATTTGGCTGGTCAAAAATGTTACATTCAGCTGTGGCAAGTTCGTTGCATTTTGAAAATCAACATTTCTTTACCAGGATAAAAAAAAACTAATTTTTATTGTCTCTCATAACAAAAATATTTTATTTAAACCCACGAAAATGCAGATCCTGTTCACTTTTTAAAAGTGTTGCCATTATTATCCCTTTTAACTCCACAAGTATTCAGTTACGTTTAGTAAGTTCACTTAAATATAATAATAAAGTGCAATTACACCTCTAGAATAGAAAACATATATTAACAGGAACGTGTGTGAAGAAGTGAGCAAGCGGCATTACCTTATAGAGCTCCTTCTCATCCTTCTCATTCTTCAGCTGACACTCAAGAGCCTCTTTCTCCTGGGTTAACTTCTTCACTCGATCTTTCAGGCTGTTAAATCAGAGCCATTATCATTCAGCCAAACAAGGAAAATATCTAGAATACGTTAAATAAACTCTTCTCTTGTCAAAGTTCACAAACCCAGCAGTGGATCTTATAAAGATGAGAATCTAACAAATCTAATCTTTCATTATGATTCTATGTAAAACACTGGTGTGTTATAAGGATGTCAAATGTACTGGTACTTCGATACCAAAGTCAATACATGTAACAATACCAGTTTTTCTACAGTATAGTATCAGTAGTTGTTGCTAACAGTTTACTGAGAACTTCACTGAGAAATACACAAAGGGTACATGCCTTTGTTTTGATTGAATCTGTTAATATTTATATTTATTTTTTCTAAATGAAGATGTAGACCAATAGTATATTGTGTTAGCTGTGGAATTGAAATTGGCCAGGTACACACTACAACTAAATTAAATTCACCTTTTAGAGCTTAATCCTGTTCTGTACACAAACAGTTCAGCAATTTATGGGAGTGACAACCACATTCTACAACAGAATTAAATAAAATGCAAGAAGCAACAACCGCATTTACAAAAATTATATGCCGTGTGTACGGAACCGAACTGAACAACCAGTTGTTCCAGATGTATTTTAACATGCATTTCTCTTCTGATTTGCAGTGTAAGAAATCACAGGGAATGTGTGACTAATTTGTGTTGCCAGATCTTGCTAGAAAACCAGCGAACAAGAACAAGCCCACAATAACCCGAAATAAATCCAAATGCTTTATACTGAAAATAAGACCAAAATATCGCAACCTGCACCTGCTCACTTTAACAACTCTAAACTTGTAAAACCTGTAAACTTGAGGGCTTTATTGAGGGCTAAGCTTAAGCCCAAAAACGCTTATGATAAGTAGACATGGCAGCACTGTGGGAGCGCACTCTGTGAAGCAGCCTTTCCAAGCATAAATCTATTGAATGTGCTTTAGTTACTCTTTTATCAGAATAACGGATACCAAATACACGAGAAGACAGAACGTTGATGCTTCATGGTGTCAATCATCGCAACTTCGTTTGTGTTTCATACACACATGGAACGATATTTTAGGGCACTCACTCCCGCATTTAACTACAATTGTCACTCCTGAAATATTACAGTGGCCATTAAGAATGGCAATTGGCTATGGAAACATTGGCATCATAACAAGCCTAGTTTGTTAACATAAATCAAAGAGATTGTTATAGTTATTTCTCTGACTAGCTGATCATGTCTACTTCAATATGGTTTAAAAATGCACCCGTCTAGTTCAGTCTCCTTCTGCAGGCCTTTCTGAGTGACTCCGATCAGATCCTCCTCTAACTGCAACAGTCTTGCTGTACTCTCCTCCATTCTTCTTTTCACCTCCTCTCTCTCCTCCTGCAAGCTCTGGGCAGACAACTGCAACTCCTGTGTATGAAAACACACGGGCCATAAATAGTTATTTTCTTGGTTACAATTGTTGTCCGTCCAGCTGCTGCAGAAAGGATGGGAGTTATTGCAGAAAAGCTGTTGGTTATGTTTGTGTGTGGTCTCTGAGGATCTGAAAACACAACTAATGGGAAAGCAGGTCTCCAAATCCCTCTCCAGTCTCTTCTGCAGTACCATTTCATGTGCAGAATTTTTGGAATTATTTTAGCAGCACATAAAACAACATATAAAAGTGCGGTCATAAAATTAACAGCCAGAAATGGGTGTGCTTGTTTTCATCTTTAAACCGGCTCTGCCTCAGAGCTGATACATTTATACTTTATGAAAATTGCCACTTAAAAAACAACAAATGGTGCTGATGATTGTCATGTCTGTAAAGATGTAAATTATTATATTTTTTATGTAAAGAGAGACTCTCACTAGGGGGTGCTGACAGCCTGTGAACTTTATATTCTAAAACCATTTTCATATAAACTGCATATAATATTTAAAAGAGAAATTGCTGACTTCCTTACACAGTTCATGTCATATGTGAGAGGGAAAATACTGTGTGCTTTTGTGTGTGTGTGTGTGTGTGTGTGTGTGTGTGTGTATAACCACTTTAATAAAACAGGAGAAAAGCATTCATATTTGCAAAATATTTCTAAAATGTAATTAGGTCAAGTCAGGACTAACAGCCTGGAAAAAACCTTTTCCTCTTTTTAACTCATGACATTTTGGTTCTCTGTCCGTCTCACCTGCACATCTTTCCTGAGCTGAGCGCTGCTCTCTCGTTCCTGCTCATATTCTTTCTGTAGTCTATTCTTCTCATCGATCAGTTCATCCCTCTCTTTCTGACATAGGTCCAGGTTTTCCAAAAGCTCCTTTTTTTCCTGTTGAATTTGTTCCATCTTTTGCTGAAAAAAGAACAAAAGCATCAACTCTGGGAAAACTGACAAGAAATCTACCATTTTGAATGAAGTAGTAGTTAAGTGTAAACAAATCTCCTCACCTCCAAGTAACTGGCCTTAGTGGTGACCACTAGAATATCGGATCCACCTTCATCCTCCACTGTCAGCAGTTCCTCCTCTGTGGGGCTGTTGGAGCGGAACTGGAATGGAGTGCTGGCCCCGCGGATCTCTCCCTTATGCGTCACATAGCAGAACTGGTAGAACTCACCATCGTCATTTGGGACGTAGTAACCTGCAAAACACAACAGAATCAAGCAGAGGTTTAAGGGCCAGTCACACAGCCGATCGCGCATGAATCACTCACAAATCACGCATAGATTGGGTTTGTGCGTGCTTGTGCGTCGAGAAATTGACCAAAGTATTCCACGAACATTCGACGCACGCCCGATGCATGAATCACTGACGGAGCGCGTCCAAACACGCACGCTTCGCGAACGTTCCATGAACAAGCACTTTCAGAATCCACATTGTCAGTGGAATGAACGTGATACGTGCGCCGCGGTGCGTGGTTCATGGGTGATATGAAGGTGGGGCGTCAGTGGACGTGCGCGCTTTCGAACCAGTTCCGACGCATAAGCACTGACGGGCGACGTGTGTCCCGCGCATGTCACGCATACTCAATGCATAAACTACGCACGCGGACTCATAAATAACGCACACCGACGCACATCTGTGCGTCAGAAAATGTTTGAACCGTTCAAAACTCAAAATCACGCACAAACCACCTTCGACGCACATCCACTTACAATCACTGATGGTCCTCGTTCATTCCACCGATGAATTACGCATATGACGCACACTCCACGCAGAAACGAAAATCTGTGCGTAATTTGTGCGTTCTTCATGCGTTTTCGCTGTGTGACTGGGCCTTTAGATAACGGCCCGTATTACAACAAACTTGTTAGTCTTTAAGACTAAGACTAATGACTACAGCTTTCCTGTAGCTCAGCCAGTAGATTATGGTGTTTACAAGAGAAGGTCATGGGTTTGATTCCCAGGGAAAGCAAGAACTTATTAGAATGTCAATGTGTTCCATGAATGCAATGTACCGTATTTTCCCGCATATAACCCGCGGGTTATCCCAGATTTTTCAACCCCCGCAGGGGGGTGCGGGTTATATAAGGGTGCAGGCTATATCCCAAATTTTTTGCACTTAATAATATTTTAATACATTTGTTATGTTCCTAAGGACGTAAGGCTTTTTTTGGCGGTATTTTCTTTCTTGTGAGGGTTGTTGTCTCTGGCGCTTGTACTATCACTCTGACAGCTGGCACTGATAGGCTGTCTGACCTGTCAATCATGCAGGAAGATGTGATTGGCTGTGCTGCCATGAGTGTGTGTTC
Source organism: Rhodeus uyekii (assembly GCA_037043235.1). Classification (NCBI taxonomy): domain Eukaryota; kingdom Metazoa; phylum Chordata; class Actinopteri; order Cypriniformes; family Acheilognathidae; genus Rhodeus; species Rhodeus uyekii. Next base: position 4,544,649 of record JAWRVZ010000026.1, read on the forward strand.
TTCTCATCTCATCCGATGATCAACACCTGTAGAAACGCTTCTTAAAGAGACGAGCGCAGCGGGAGAGACTGCTCTTTCTTTTTCTTCTGATTCTGACTTGTGTTTGTTTTCTTATTGTGTGAATTTCGCGCACAAGCACTGTGTACCGAGCCTGAACAGTTATGAATAATTGACGTCATGCGAACAACATTCGAAATTCGAAATGTGATCTTACACAAAAAAGTTCATCAATCTATGGGTGCGGGTTATACCAACGATTTTTTACACAAAATCCCCGGGCTATGTGAGGGTGCGGATTATCTGCGTCTGCGGGTTATATGCGGGAAAATACGGTAAGTCACTTTGGATAAAAGTGCATAAATGTAAAAGTAATTAACTGAAATCTATCATTTACAACATAACGTAACAGTTGCACAGGAGTTTTAGCACAGACTTATTTTAGTTTTTTTCTTAATTGCCATAAGGAATCTGAACTCATGCCACAAAAACCCTGTAATTCCTCAAAAAGATTCCACTATGTGACCTGAACCACTCCAGTAAAACTGGCCCATCAACACTTCAGCCTTCTAATAGGAGGCCTCAGTGTTTCCTATTTTATTGCATCCGTCACTACATACCGTGAGCACACTTTTGAGGGGCCTCCCCTCTGGCACGTCATTCATTCCTAGAAATGGTTGCATAAAACCCCATTTTTGACAATGTTATTTTACCTTGGAAGACCACAGATCTGTTGACTGCGGTTCCCTCAGTGTAGCTGTCTGGAAGAGGTGACCACAGGAAAGTGTAGTAGTCACGAGCGGTGCTCCAGCCAACCTGTCAGAAAGAGGAAGAGATTTTAAAAGGCATATTTGTCTTAAAGATACATTTTGAAATACTTTTTCCTTTCCCAGTATAATATGCGTTTAACACCGGATCAACCAATGGCAGGCAGGCAGGAAAACGTGTTTGAAAATTCAGTTTGGTGTCGCCACAGTAATAATTCAGATACATTTGTGAGGCAATTAAATATTACAACTCCACTGTGACATCATCATTAAGTTTTCGTTACCAAAACACTTGTGTATAAAACTTTTCTTGCTTGCTTACAAACAGCCTTAAGCCATCAGGAGGAAAACATCACCATTTAAAAAAAATAGCGAAACTAATTAAGCAGAGGGTAGGGTACTGCGCAAAACAAGGTCCTCTGTGTGCATGCGTATGCGTATATGTGTGTAAGAGAGAAAGAAGGACAGAGTTTTGCTAAATATTTTCAGGGGAAAAAAAAGTTGTTTCACATTTTTATCCTAATGTTTATCATTTTTATATGATTGGTCAGTGTATTTGTTTTTTATGGCTCTTTTGCTGTGGTAGACTGTAAGCTACGTTGAAATAACCTAAATAATTTATCAATGTGACGTGGAACTGCAACCCTTCTTTGCCGTGTAGTTACCGAAAAGTAGACTTCATCTCTAAACATGTCAAACAATCAGAATCAAACATTCACAATAATTTGGTACAAGCTATTAAAAATCTATACAAGAAATTCTTAAATCATGGATAAAAACCTTATAACATGTACAGTGGAAGAAAATGAGAACCATTTAGTATAACCTGGCAAATAAATAAATAAACAAACACTCGATATGTGCACCTTATCATACACATACATACACACACACACACACACATATATACATGTGTGTGTATATATATATATATATATATATACACACACATACATACACACACACACATATACATAGACACATACGCGTGTGTGTGTGTGTGTGTTTGTTAGAAAAAAAACATTATAATGATATATTAAAACACTATTATTCTTATGCCTCTAAAGTCAAATATACAGATAATAAATATTAAAAAAATATACATAATAAATAAGAATGCTGCATTTGGCAAATCTGAAGCTATAAAGTCATTACGTGTTTATGCAATTTCGCTCACATACATTAATGGGAAGACTGTAAATACTTCGTTGGTCTTGACCATTGCCTGATTCACATTATGACGCAAATAATGTGCATTTTCCTCATCTCCATAAGGCCTAGTATAAAGCCTTTGAGAAGAAAGGATAAAAACATGGACTCGGCTGTATTTTACGGGGTCTGCCACGTGTTTCTCGCCAAGCCCTCATGAATATGTTCGGTTGAGGGAGCGCGGCTACAACTCAGCCTTAACAGGAAGAAGAAAATAGGTGAAAATTTTATACATACTTTAGAATGGAAACCAAGATGTAATTATATGAATTTTATGTGTTGTTAACTGATGGTTGATGAGGGGGGAGTACAGAAAATACATCCATAATTTCAGCCCTCCGTCATAAAACTGTCAAACAAAATCAGACTCACATCGGACTAGCTGTGTTTGTGAACGTGCAAATGCTTAGTACCTGCTATTGGCATCTATGTGGAAACACTATAGTATCCTGGAATTAACCCACTGACTGACACACACACACACCATAAAAATGTTTTAAAAAATTGCAAACTCACTGCAGCCCAGTCATGTTAGAAAGCTACGTGGCTTGTTTGCTCAAACCATACAGCTGACCTCTATGTCCACAATAACATTAGTGTTGCAGAAATCCCCTGATTGTACAAGAAAGTTGCCTGAGGTGCTGGAGCTGTAAAGAGCAGGAAGCCATTAAAGGCATTGCCCATACGGAGCGCCATTACTGCCCGGACTAAACTCCACTCATTAGAAACGGTTGGAGGGGGAAGGAGCACAAAAACGAAGCCCCAGTGCGTCTCTCATTTAGGTCTCCGAAGAGAACAGCAACCAAACAGAGAAAAGCTGGATGAGAATAAGAATGGCATGAGAAACTACACAAGAACATTACACAATAAGAGCAGCTCCAGCAGCATTTGAGAATAATAGTGCACAAATAAAAATATACAGAGAAGAAAATGACTAATTAGGGCGATTACTATTTCAGTGGGGGGGAAACACAATATAACAGCACATAAAATCAAAGTATCATCATCAAAATATTATATAAAATATTAGAATCAAAAATGAAGAAAAAAGGTAAATGTATATACTGACCTCAAAACATATTTGCATACTTCACACAGACCTAAACATTTATATAATTGCTTTAGATACCAAAATATCACTTTTGAAGCTTAATATAGGGTACTTGATGCAATAAAACACTTTTATATGTAGGAAGCATATAATAAATGAATACAGACTTCTTCAACTCCACAGAGAACAAAAGAACATCCCAGTGTTTGTGAGAAATTACCTAATTCCCTTAGTCGAAATGACGCACAGATTTGGCCCATGACTCTGTCTGCCTTGGCTACACGCTGCATTGAGTACAGCGGGTCCATATATCAGGATGCCGTACAAAGAAGAACTACTGCGCTGACAGGATAATTATAAAGCAGTGTTCACCTTCTCTATGGCGAGTCTGATGGCGTGTTCTGACAATCCAACATGACGCTCACAAGTTTTTCAACTAGAGTCTCTCTGTAACTATTCCAACTTCAAGAGAGCCACAGGCAGCATGCCTGCTCAAACAAGAAACAATAGGCAAAAGGCAAATTCAACGACACTGAGAGTGGATTAGTCTTTAAAACATCCCTACACGTAATCTTATTTCATCGAAGACTATCCTATGGCTCAGATATAACTGACTAAGAGTGGGAAGTAGTTGTTGTGTTTGAATCAAAACGACACTGTATTAGGTTTTTCCAGATTTCAAGCTGGCATTCAGGTAAGTTTAGTTAATCTCCTGAACACTAGGTGGCAATGATCGCCTTGTGTCTACCTGCCGCTCCAGGCAAGTGACTCATGGAACAGGTCTTGCAATTTTCTGGTGTTTGGCACAGCTGCCTTTTGTCTGTCAACACAGACATAACCATGTTCAGATTTATGATCTTGTGCCCTTCATCGCCAGAGGTTATTCTGTATCTCTGGGTGCAGACAAATATGTGTCAGTCAGTCAGTCCTGTTTAGAGGAACATGCCTTCCCTTCGGGGTACACGAAGACACTGCTATCCAACGGCATGTCAGACTACATAACAATGAAGCAGGTTCCATCATAATTGAGAACATAAACAAAGATTATCATTGGGAAGTAAGAGCAATTCTCAAGGACCAACTGCCATTAATATGGTTACATACGCACGCGGATCAGTTATTTACAGGAGTGACAACCGCATTTTATAGCCAAACTCACTCTCATAAATTTTGAAGACTCAGAATCAGGTCTCTGAACCATTCAAGAACAGAAACGCTTATTTAAAATTACCATTAACTGGTTAATAATGTTATTTTATCAATCGGTTTAATGTTTTAATTTTCAGTTAACCAATCATGAAAAGGTGAGGCCTGTGCAAATGTGACGTTGACTGAAATGCCTACGCTCAGTTGTCTAATCTCGTTTTATTAGACATTAGATTTTGGATCGCAGGAGCTTTGCAAGGATATGTCTCCAACCGTTAAAGCATTACATTTAAGCTGGATAATATCCAGCATGGTGTTTTGAAACCAGCAAAAATTGCAGGTTGGTGAAGGAACGGTACAATTCAGGAAGTGAAAAAAAAAGTATTAAAAAAATAAAAAGTATCATCATGTTGTCAAAGTTGGTACTGTGGCTTTATGTATGGTCACACAATTGCATGTCAAACGTTCACTGGTTCCAGCCTGCTTTCCCTGAACCACCTCGCTACAAAGACCTCATCGCTGTGGGGGATCCGCGGTGCCATCGAGCACAGATACTGCCGTCATTGACGCTCAAGGCGGTGGGCTGGAGTGAGTTGCCAGGGGGACAGACTAACTTGTTACTGGCCACCTGGGTTCTGGAGTGGTCTGTGAGGGAGTGAAAGAGTCACCGCCACTTGCTGAGCCTGGAGCCTGCTGCCATCCGCCATGATGGGGAGGAGCAGAGAACGGGGGAGGAGCTGCCGGCTGCTCAAAGCCAGAGGAGCAGTCGCCACCCACCAGCCGGCTGAGGAGTCAGAGGGTCATCCACCAAGAGCTATCCAGCACCACTACCCAAGTTCACCCAACCGGTGGGTGGATGGCAGTGCATTTTGGGAACTGGATTTTTGGAAAAAAAATGTCTCTCCTCATTCATCCATCTCATTTTCTCTCGCCTTGAAATTTTCCTCGATTTTCTGTCCTTACCCCCAGGTGCTCCACCCGGCGTGACTGTTGGGGATGGGGAGCAGAGTGCAGACTCATGGGTACCTGGCCTGCGAAGGGCATGTGGAAAGCAGGACGATGGCAAGGGCGTGGGAACAAGTGAGCGATGCCAGGGGGAGCGCGCGTGACCCTGGGGTACATGCTTTTTTTTGCCAGGGAGTAGTTTTCTTGCACTGAACAAGAGTAGCATATATGAAGTTCAGATAACAGTCCCCTCGTTCTTTGACGTGTACGATCACACCGGTGTTCATGTGCCACGTGATCAACCACTAAATTCACACGTGTTTTCTGGACTATGTACGTTATGTTTTGTTTATATGTATGTGGCAGCCATCCGTTAGGGGCTGCCGTTTTTCTTTTATTTTGTTGTTTATTTTGCTAAATTAAAGCTGTTAAATATTTGCTGGTTCCCATCTCCTCCACTGAACAACTAACCTCGTTCCAGAATCAAATCTACAGCTTGTGATTTAAATTAGGAAATATGTATTGATACACAGCCTTAAGTAAATTTGAAATACCACTTTAAGTAAATCTTGCGTTTTTATTTCTTGAATAAAACTTTAAATATCTTTGAAAGATTTAAATGGCATGAACCTGACAAACTCAAAGTCAATCAGAACAAAACCAGTGATTTCAGACTACAATCTTTCTGTGATAAGCATCAGATGGTCTGTGGACTTTGGAGATTTGAACCCCCCTTCCAAAGAATTAAAAGCTATACCTGTTTTTCATGGGGGTTGTCTCTTTTAATCAAGAACATTGGCCACAATGAAACCTTCCTGACAGCCGGCCATTAAACCGCTTCATCAGACTCGCTATATCACGCGCAAAGTAAAAAGCTCTAAAACACCCACTTTGATTTGGTCGGATCCAAACCCAGACACTAAACCCTGACAGTAACCACACTGAACTTCCCCCTCCCCTTGCCTACAGCATTCAGATGTTCTCTTTTATTTCCTCTCATCGTACAGTTCACATCCATAACGTTGTAAATACAGTTTGTTTTATGTTCGCTCATCCAGCAGTAGCTCGGGAACTCCAGAAAGCAGAGACGGAGCCAAAACACCCCACTTATTCTGCCAACCCACATATTTCATTCCCATGCACACCGTCATGACCACATTCGCGTTCAACTACACTCCAGCATGACTCACCGCTTTGTGCCAACATAGAGGAATTTTCAAATTACCAGTGGGTTGTAATATTTTATAGTTTCTTTTTCTCTGCCAAGCAAACTGCCAAGATCTTTCACAAATACTCAAACCGCATTCTGTTATACACGCGGGTAGTAAATGTTCATGCTCACTCGTTGAAAACCTTGTTAGAAGGGGAAACAGTTGTGACTGAGATTTTCCTGGATATGATTCACAGTTTTTCCCGAATAATGTGAATAAAACATTCATACATCATCGGTTCAGGGAGTCAAAACACATTTCCTTCAGGATTAAAAAGAGACTGATTTCCTAATGAGCTCTTCAGAAAAACATTTTCCTCAAAAACCATAGCAGACGAGCATCTTAAAAGAGAAGTGACCTGGCTGTATAGCCTACTTTGGAACTGGAATCTAATGTGTATCAAGAACAGATATTTAGGTTACTCTATATATAACATTAGTTATATATTCTCAAATGATATCTGCAAAAAAGCAGTCTCTCTTGGTTAGTCTCAAGTGAAATATGGTTTTGAAAATCGTTTACAGCAGGAAACATTTAAGTGACCAGCAGTAAATCCAATGTTATGTTAGGCACTAGTAATGGTGGCTCCCCAAATATTACACTGCCAAATATGACGGGAGGGCCTTGTAATTTCCACACTGTGGAAACTGAAGATGGGAAAGAGTTAGAGTTGCGGTAACATCACACATGATTGCTATAAAATGGTAGGAAACCAACTTGGCTGATTTGAACATTGTTGAGAAACAAGTGAAGAAGGTAGAGCTGACATAAAAGAGGCCGGGCCAGAAAGCCCACCAGGATAACAATGTGTTGACTGGAATACTTGAATTCCAATACCTCACTTTAATAGCGGTTCCATCACTTCAGCATGATGTAATGGGATAGCAGGAAATCAAATATTATATTTTATTAAAACTGTAACCTGAAAAAAACAAGGAAACAACTAGACTGCAATTTGAAGATAAAATAGAGAACCAAGTCTGTTTTTGCCACATGTCAGTAATTGGTGTGATTTGTTACACAAGTTACAAAACTACAGTAAACATTGGCTTCCAGGTGCAAAAGAAGCATAGAGCGTTATAAAAGTAGGCCATACTTGGAAAATAAGGTATAGAAATACTATGTACCGTATTTTTCTGCATGTAACCCGCGGGTTATACCCGATTTTACAAACCCCGCAGGGGGGGGTGCGGGTTATATAAGAGTGCGGGCTATATCGCAAATTTTTGACTCATAATAATATTTCAATACATATATGTCTGACCTGTCAATCATGCAGGAAGACGTGATTGGCTGTGCTGCCATGAGGGCGGGCTCTTCTCATCTCATCCAATGATCAACACCTGTAGAAACGCTTCTAAAGGGACGTGCTGCTGCACAGCGGGTGAAACTGCTTTTTCTTTTTCTTCTGATTCGTGTTTGTTTTCTTTTTGTTTGAATTTCGCGCACAAGCACAGTGTACCGAGCCTGAACAGTTACGGATAATTGACGTCATGCGAGCAACACTCGAAATTCGAAACGTGAACTTACACAAAAAAGTTCATCAATCTATGGGTGCGGGTTATATAAGGGTGCGGGTTATACCGACAATTTTTAGCCCCGACCCCAAAGCCCGCAGGCTATATGAGGGTGTGGATTATCTGCGTCTGCGAGTTATATGCGGGAAAATACGGTACATTATTTTCCATGATAGCCTGTGAGGAACATACGAAACCTGAACTCATTCAGGTCATCAGGTCATCAGGTCATTTTTTGGAGAATCTTAATTGTAAGTGCCTTGTTTAAAGGTGGAATGGTAATGAGATGAAGCAGAAGAGTGAGATCTCTAGTCTCTACTTCTTTTGGACAGAAATTGTACAGAACATGACAGAAAAGCAAGATAAAAGCAGAGGCAAAATGAAAGCGAGCGTCACCTTGAATATGCCGACCCAGTCCTTGGGATTTGGTTTAATGAACTGTGTGAGGGTGTAATGGCATTCTAATGCTGCATGAGGGACGTAACTTTTCCCCACATTCTGGAAGATGACATGGGCAAAATTGGACGTTTCCATGGTGCTGCTTGCTACTGTCCCCTCCAGGAATAAAGCCATCTGTATATCAGCAGCTGTGTCTGTGGGAAAACAGGAGCCATAAGAGAAGTGAAACAGAGAAGTGACACATTATTAAATATTCTGTGCCATATTCTACCCTGATCTAGGGTAAAGGTCTTTACCTAACATTATGAATCTGACAATGCCAGTAGCACAACTCACACATTATTTTGTCTATCTTCATACTAATTTACTTAACATTTTCAAAATCACACACAAGAAAGTATTATTCATTATTAGTCATCCAAGTATTATTGCAAAATGATCCTGATGACCAAATAAATGATTTGAGGAACTGACACAAAATATTGATTTGAGTTGACCTTTGTCTTAGTGTTTGAGAAGAAAATAGACACGAAGAGTTCAAGTATGAACACCATTTTGTGTGTTTATTTTGCATTAATGACAAACTGATAATGGTGCGCCGATCAGGATTTTTGTGGCAGATCAACGGTTACCAATCTCCGGAAACACTATATGCCGATACCTTCACTGAAATAAATAGTGCTATTCTTAGCAACAATGTATTTTAAGTACAGAAAATGAGCGATGAGAAAGTATCATGAAATCACAACCCTTTATTACCCTTCATTCTCTCTCTGAGAGCTGATTAGGAACAGCTTAGAGCTTAAAAAATTGCATTGCTGTAAAATAAATAATAAAAATAAAAAACAGAACCATCTTCATCAACAGAAAGTAGACAAATGTAAAAACAACACTGCATAGTCTTCACTGTTTAAATTAAACAGATGAATCCTGCTAAATCTACAGCAAAAAGAGCAATAAGACATTTTTTGTTTGAAATACAATAATGACAGACAGCAGCAGAAAAATTAGGCTGCTGTCACTTTAAGACGTAGATCAATATATTTTTACACATGTGACTAGAGCCAGACCACGACCATAAGTGGTGAGAATACGGAATAAAATGGCGCTTTGTTTGCTCTGTAAAACCTCAAAACGGAGTCGCTGTGGCGTCTTTACCTGCTGTGTTAAAGCGATCAGAAATGTGCTTGAGAATAATGTGATAAACTGGACTTTCACTTTTCACTTGAGAATTAGTCTTTCAATGCGTTTGACAGTGTTTAGAAGATGTTTATGCACATGTAGAGTTTTAAAATAAACGGCTAGATTTACATTGACACTCTGCCGTAAGCGAGTGTATGAGAACCGTTAGCAGAGAAAAGCAAGTGCTTTTTCTATAACTATTGGCACAAGTCAATTAAATAAATCATACTCCCGACTGCGGTAATTAACGACAGATTATAGTAAACACATTTCAGAATTAGGCCTTCACTTTATATATATATATATTACATTTTATGATGAATAGTATAATTTGCTAAAAAAGTTTAAAATGCTTTCGTTCATAGATTTCATAATAAAAGGACAAATACACTACCTTTTCTGAAATACTGTTAATATTGCCATTATTCATAGATTTCACGTTACAATGCTATTGAATTATTATTATTATTTGTTATATATTATTATTATCATTTGTAATATATATATCTAGATTTGTGCAAGATTTCTTTCATAAAAACAATTTCACCGTTTGCACGCCCTGTGCGTTCATTTACGTGACGCTCTAAAATGGTGTTTGTGTTTTAATTCTGGCACTTTATTTTAACTATCAAGTTGAATCATTTTTTAGTTTAAAAGACAAATGGTAGAAGTTGTGTTAATTATTTTAAAGCTAGCCAAAGGATTAATCCGCTAAAAAAAAAAACGTTAGATTAATCACAAAAATAATTGTTAGATTAGGTGACAAACCAGAAAAACAATCGACTGATTAATCGTCAAAAAAATGAATAATTGTTAGCTACGGCTCTACATGTGACTATTTCATAATTGTTAGTGTTCATTTAAGACAACCAAAAGCGTTTAAGCGAATATTGACTACGATGGAAATGTTGACGTGTGTGTTTTTAACTGTGTAGGAACCCGAAGTTCAAAGTTCACTTTGCTTGTCTGTGTTCCACTGGAACAGAAATCACTTTCCCTGCTCCATGCAGTTTTAATAACTCTTATTATAATAACTTATTATCAAGCACTTCCTGTAGTTTAGGAACAGTAGACTGTAGTTTGCAACAATCACTGATCTAGCTGATTTGGATGTTACGTTTGGGCTTTTAGGGAGGAAAGAATGTGAAGGAAAGAAATGTGTTGAAACATCACAGCCCGAGTTCCTCGGTGTCATTGCTCTAGGGCTGCTGTAGTTGCAATGTCTCCGCAAAGACATTTCAAATTTATTGTCCTTTTTTAGACATCTGGTAGAACTGCCAGACAAGTGAATGTAGTGAAGCAACTTTAGTCTTGTGAGTTTTGTGTCATTTAATCTGCTCTTCTAAACGGCCTATAGTTTGTGAATGTAAAAAAGGTAAGCAAAGTTTTAAAGATCAAAGAGCACAACAAATAAAGTTACCGGGTCTCATTTATCAATCTAGCATAGAAACAAGTGCAGAAATCATCTTACGACAGGGTTCACGTGTGATTCATGAAACATTTGTATGCTGCCAATCCCATCGTACGAATGATCGTACGTTTAAATATCGGGCCCCTAAAAATTCACGGTTTAAAAGCCTTGCCCCTAGAGTTCATGACATGGAGAAACCCTAAGAGGAAGTCACCTCTAAGGGGCCGTCCACACGGAGACGCGGATCACTGCATCCGCATACATTTCTTATCGGATTGGCGTTCCGTCCACACGCATCCGGCGATTTGGGAGACTGAATCCGCTCTCTTTTGATACCGGGTCCTAAAGTGGATAGATCTGAATCCGACACACTTGCGGTATCGTGTGGACGGCCAATCCGTATATTTTTTGTTTACCGATGATGTCATCACATCACGTGTCGGCTGCATCACAGTAACAGCAACAGTGTTGCCAGATTGGACTGAAGATTCCAGCGCAGCTACAGCTTAAAACCCTCCCATTTAAAAAAAATGCTAGCCCAAAGTGCGTACTCTTATAAATAACGAAAAATGCTGAGCGATTTTATGCATCAAAAACCATCCCAAATTTTATCAACCAGCCCAATGCATTTTCCCGGTCGGACGTGACAAAAAGGTAAATAGCAATCTGGCAAAACTGAACAGCATCCAACACAAATCCAATTCATCCAAAATATGTGTTCTTCTACAAACATACATACATATATAGACCGAGCAGGATGTCGACTGTCTCCTGACTCAGAGAAACTCCATCTTTGTTCATGACCCCTCTTCAATCCCTAGTTGGCTCTCTTTGGACTATATAAATGTATAAGATAAATATATAAAAAATAATATATTTATCCTATAGATTTATATAGTACTCTTCAATATAATAATATATTTATTTTATACATTTAAATAGTCCAAAGAGAGCCAACTAGGGATTGAAGAGGGGTCATGAACAAAGATGGAGTTTCTCTGAGTCAGGAGACAGTCGACATCCTGCTCAGTCCCCATGATATTATATCAGGTGTCATCTAAACTCAACATTCAAGCTACCGGTATTTAAAACAATTATCAGCTCAAACTCACTTTCAGACAGCAGCGAGTGTTTGAAATAACAATGCAAGGTTAAGGCTACTTATGCTACTGCCATAATAAATACACATATGTTTATGGAAAATACCAGAGACTGCTTGAAGAATCTATTTATTTGGTTTCATGTTTTAACTTTTATCTGTCTGTCTCCTGAACTGGCAGTGGAAGAGCGGCTAATCTGATCTTAGATCAAGCTGCATATTCCATTTTTCTCAGTTCCTTCAGAGTTCTGCATGTTTTCAAAGATTATCTAAAGAATACAATTATAATAAATTGATGCAAACTGTATTTATTGTAACCAAGGTACAGCTTTCCTGTAGCTCAAACAGTAAAGTGTGGAGCTTGCAACACCAAGCTCATGGGTTCAATTCCCAGGGAAAAGCAAGAACTGATTAGAATGTCAATGTGTTTCTTGAATGTAATGCAAGTCACTTTGGATAAAATTGTCTGCCAAATGTAAAAATGTAAATTATTATGCAATTATTACCACGTTTACCAAACTCTAGGATATCTACCTTTTTTATTTAAGGTTTCACGTGTCTCACGCTCATATGGTGATGACTCAGTAAGGAATGAACAAAGTCCTGATTGTCAAGGGCTTTTTTCTGGGTGGTGGTGAACAGTCAACACTGGCCACACTGATAAGACAGAGTCATTTGTTTTGTAATCATGGTAATCCCTAAATATTTCATCGGTGGAGAACAAAGTTGTGTGTAGTGCTTTCCCTGATTAGTTTGTAGGCATGTGATACAATTTATTTGAGGATCACGTGATGTACATAAAGCCCTTCTTTTCATATACTTCACTGAAGGTCACATATTGTTTTCTTATTTAATCTAAAAATAAATCATACACTAGAGACACAGCTGAGCTCTACAATAAAACAAAGCTGTCTACTTTTACTGTCCTTTCTCAAATCAAAAACTGCATCCCCTTTTACGCGTGACGTGTTTACACAATCATGCCCTGTAACAACAAAACTACATTTATTATGGCAATTTAGTTATAACTTCCGTGAAAATAATGTGCCAAAGGTCGTCACAAACTAGATTATTGCCACAACACAAACTGAAGTATGACATTAGATCATTTAGCCACAAATTAATAAGTTACACTTTTAAATGACTGTCAAAATACGATGCGTTTAAAATTCTCGCGTTTTCATGACATTGATGCGTTTTTAACAGGCCTAAATTACTAAGCACTTACAACTTCACGTCAGTGTTTATCCTGTTGTAACGAGAAAAATGACTTTAATTTGATCAACTGTTACTTATACCGCACGATGTATACATTCTATATAAATATCCCCGGTTTTGTCAATCCATCAAGTATCTTTATCGGCTAAGCTAGTGGTAGCGATGCTAGCGGATCTTAGCCGTCGGGCTAAACAATAACAAACCATAATGTCAAGACAATTACAGCTCATTGGCTTTTGCCATTTAATCAATGTTCAGTCACCCCAAACCAGCATCTTATTTGTTATGTATTTCTCTATAAAAATAGATGAGATAATATCTTAAGTCAAGTCAAAGTGCGAGGCCGATTAGTGAAGGACTAACCCTTTCATACTCCCGACCAACTGTATTTCACCAAAACAGAGCTCAACATCATATAACAAGTTAACCAAATTAAATCACAGAAGATAGGAAAGACTAATATCCATATAGACCTATAATAGAAGTAAATAAAAGAGGGTACAATACCTCATATTCATGCTAAAGTATCACAAAAACCCCAGCGCTGTGTTTGACGCACTTTCCAGTCTCTCAGAGCAAGAACATCCGCCGTCCGTGTCAGCGGTTTCCCGGAACAACACAATAACATCAACACACCACACACATATCTGAGTGCAGATTACTCTCACAACTACACACACAGATCTGATTGCAGATTACTTTCACAACTACACACACGGATCTGATTGCAGATTACTCTCACAACACTACAAACACATATTAGTGCAGTTTACACTCATAACAACACACTACACACACAGAACTGAGTGCAGATTACTTTCACAACAACAAATTACACACACAGATCTGAGTGGAGATTACTCTCACAACACTACACACACACACACACACATATATTAGTGTAGTTTAATTTCACAACAACACACTACACACACAGATCCGAATGCAGTTTACTCTCACAACAATACACTACACACACAAATTTGAGAGCAAATTACTCTCACAACACTACACACACATAAATTCGTGCAGTTTACTATCACAACAACACAACACACACAGATCTGAGTAGTTTACTCTCACAACAACACTCTAAACACATCTTAGTGCAGTTTACTATCACAACCCTACACACATCTTAGTGCAGTTTACTCTCACAACACTACATACATCTGAGTGCACAACAACACACTACACACATCATAGTGCAGTTTACTCTCACAACAACACACTACACATAGATCTAAGTAGTTTATTCTCACAAAAATACACTACACTTATCTTTGTGCAATTTACTCTCATAACAACACATTACACACACAGATCTGAGTACAGTTTAATCCCACAACACACTACAGACATCTTAGTGCAGTTTACTCTCACAACAACACACTACACACACAGATCTGTGAACAGTCTAACCATCATCAGCCGATGACTGATGTATGATACTAATACAAAACAAAAAATGCTGAACGTAGCATTCAAACAATTTATGCTTGTGTAGGTGAAGATAATCTGCTGATCTGCTGAGTTGGAGCAGCGCTATGCTCAACTCGTGTTTCTGGATGGAGCTAGGCAACGAACTGTTCTGTGTGGTTTTCCATGAGGATTACTACAGGTCCGTATGAACTTCCTATGATTCTGCCTATGTTGTAGGGGAAGTTGAGGACATCCCCGGCAACCGACCAGCCCCATCCGGTAAGAGGCTGAGTGCTCCAACTCACCCAGCATGTACCACTCACAGCTCCATCAAGGCCAGCACTTGAGTGCGTGTCAGGAAGGCATGCACTTAAATCGTCTCCATCGCTCAGACCTTCAGCTGTCTCCAGCGATTCCCGATTTTCCAGTTGGCTCCTGCGAGCCCAAGCCCAGAGTGCTCACCAGAGGGGTGGATACCTGAAAGTGTTGGCCACCGCGTTGCTGTGTGTATAGACTGCACACACAACCGCTTCTGAGTTCATGCCAGTCCCTGAGCCCGCTCCTAAACTCATGGCAGTCGCTGAATCCGCTCCTGAACTCAATCCAGTCCCTTAACCCACTCTTGAACTCAAGCCAGTTCCTGAGCCCGCTCCTGAACTCAATCCAGTCCCTGAACCCGCTCCTGAACTCATGCTAGTATCTGAGCCCGCTCCTGAACTGATGCTAGTCCCTGAGCCCGCTCCTGAACTCAACCCAGTCCCTGAGCCCGCTCCTGAACTCAGTCCAGTCCCTGAATCCACTCCTGAACACATGCCAGTCCCTGAGCCCATTCCTGAACTCAGCCCAGTCCCTGAGCCCACTCCTGAGCACATGCCAGTCCCTGAGCCCATTCCTGAACTCAACCCAGTCCCTGAGCCCGCTCCTGAACTCAGTCCAGTCCCTGAACCCGCTCCTGAACTCATGCTAGTCCCTGAGCCCATTCCTGAACTCAACCTAGTCCCTGAGCCCGCTCCTGAACTCATGCTAGTCCCTAAGTCCACTCCTGAACACATGCCAGTCCCTGAGCCCATTCCTGAACTCAACCCAGTCCCTGAGCCCGCTCCTGAACACATGCCAGTCCCTGAACCCGCTCCTGAGCACATGCCAGTCCCTGAGCCCATTCCTGAACTCAACCGAGTCCTTGAGCCCGCTCCTGAACTCAGCCCAGTCCCTGAGCCCACTCCTGAGCACATGCCAGTCCCTGAGCCCATTCCTGAACTCAACCCAGTCCCTGAGCCCGCTCCTGAACTCATGCTAGTCCCTAAGTCCACTCCTGAACACATGCCAGTCCCTGAGCCCGCTTCTGAACTCAGGCTAGTCCCTGAGCTCACTCCTGAACTCAACCCAATCCCTGAGCCCACTCCTGAACTCAATCCAGTCCCTGAGCTCGCTCCTGAACACAACCCAGTCCCTGAGCCCACTCCTGAACTCATGCTAGTCCCTAAGGCCAGTCATGAAATCATACTAGTCCCTGAGCCCACTCTTGAACTCAATCCAGACCCTGAGCTCACAGAAACGTGTCTGTCCTGTCTTCCATTTACTCCAATGTGCTCTTTCACTGTTTTCACAGTTGTTGTTGCTAAGGAGGGCCCAACAAGTTATTAGATTTAGGGGGCAAGCACTTTTTCACACAGGGCCATGTAGGTTTAATTTTGTTTTCCCTTAATAATAAAAACCTTCATTTAAAAACTGAATTTTGTGTTTAATTCTGTTATCTTTGACTAATATTTAAATTTGTTTGATGATCTGAAACATTTGTGTGACAAACACACAAAAATCTAAGAAATCAGGAAAACTCTTTTTCGCACCACTGTATGGTTTTTATTTATGAGAGAGAGAGAGAGAGAGAGAGAGAGAGAGAGAGATTTATATAGTTCACATGAATCTACTGTGGGATTTGGAGGACTTCCCGCCTTCCCTTGAATGCTATTGGACGAAGACACCGGAGACGAATAAAGCGTATGGAGGCACATGTGTCAATCAGCGCTTATCCATTCGCGTCACTGTAAGTCGAAGGTCAAGAGCGAAGCAGCATGGCCGCTCTGTTCTGGGGCTCGCGCTGTCTACTGGGAAAGTGTCATAGCCATGTCAACGCCGTGCAGGGTAATGTGTTCGCTCTGTTAGCCTAAACTTGTGTGGCTTTTTTCCTCAACTGTAGATTTCCATGCACATTATCTGTGCAGCAAGCATCTGATAAAATGCATTTCTCTGGCAGCGCTCGGTAATAGCTTTCAGGCTAAAGTCACAGACGTGTGTGTAAGTCACTGAAACACAACTAGACAATTATACTGAATGTCACCAGAATCATCCACCATTGAACTAAATTATGGACAGTTGTTACATTTGCTAACAAGTCTATACCAATATTTGATTGCTCATCTGACCAGATTGCTCAAATTGCTCATCTGACCAGATTGCAAATGGACAAAGCATTATTGAGATTTAAGTAGTTAACAAGCACTTGATTGCACTTTAATTTCGCTTGTGTGACGTTTTTACTGGTTTAAGTTTTATTTTAAGATTTGGTATAGTATATCTGAGGTGTTTCATATAAAATCTGTGCATATCTGCCTCTAGGTCAACATGTCTTATTTTGATTATTTTAATGTGCCATGTGAAAATGTACCGCGTGAAATTCTAAATTTGACACTAATTGAATCCACATGAATGTCTCTTCTTAGTCTCTATCAGGTCCATGGCCTCTAAAACCCAGGTGGGCTTCATTGGCCTGGGGAACATGGGAAACCCAATGGCAAAAAATCTCATAAAACATGGATATCCAGTGATGGCCTCGGATGTTTTCCCAGAGTCCTGCAAAGAACTACAGGAGCTGGGAGCTCAGGTCAGGGTAACGGGCGTAAAACTTGCTCACATCTGACTTCTTAAACACCATGATTTACATGCTTTGTATGATTGATTACATCTTAGTAGTTCTTCTGAATGGGGCTCTCTGATGTTCATGCTCTGTTCTCAGATCCTGGATAATCCTGCGGATGTGGCAGACAAGGCAGATCGTATCATCACAATGCTTCCCTCCAGCCCCAATGTTATAGATGTGTATACAGGCGCAAATGGTATTCTCAAGTAAGAACGTCCTTCCTGTACAGGCTCAGTAATGAACCTTTGAACAGCCGTTTAATTGGTAAAAAAATGTATTCCAATTTTTATTTATTTTATTAAACCTTGAGCTGCTCTGAGATTCACTTTAGTGACATTTCATCATTTAATTTGATGACTTGTGATATTATATGCAAAGATAATCATAATAACTAGGGATGAGCTAGTACAGCATTATCTGTATCTATTAACTATATGAATTATCTGTATCTGTACTCGGACTGGTTGCGGCGGGGCTTTAACCCAGAAGTGGGCGGGACTTTAACCGGTATGTTATTTTTAGTCATGCAATTGATATGGGTCGATCAGAAATTGTTATATTTATCGCTGATTAGAAAACTATTTACATGACAGCATTGAGCTTTAGATCAATGGTTTTGTTCACGATAACAAACAAACTATATACAGAAGTTTTGCAACAATGAATACAACTCGTGCGTTTGCAATTATGAAGAAAAATGTAATGAACAAGAGTTTTCATTTAAACGTAACTTTCTTTTTTTAACTTTACATTTTTTTTATGAAAAGTAAAAAAAAAAAAAAATGTACACTCCAGGTATGCATGTGTGAGTGAAAGAGAGAGAGAGGGGGGACTGTGTGTTCTATGGATCAAACAGTCTGACGCTGTTTTTAAGATCTGCATTCTTTTATTTTGTATGAAATACAGCAAGAAAGTGTCAGACACTCAGTGCGCGAAGTTAAACTAATGAATAGAGCCAGCAGACGGTTAAAAAAAAAAAATCTCCGACAGGCAGAAACGCAACACTAGTCGCATTCTATCAAGCACCACGTCTGAACAAACCCCACGTTTACCAGAACTGTACAGGTTAATAAGTACAACAAACAAACTGAAATAAAAAAAAAAAAACCTGTAGCTGAAGAAACCCTAAACTTTAACGGAAAAGACCCACGAACCTGAGTGACAGAGAGAAAGACACCTGTTCCCGTCTCAGCGTTCAGCACGTGAATGAGCAAGGCGGAGCCGCGGGACAGTAAATCTGCACGTGTGGGGGAGGGGTGCTGTCACTAGCCTATCACAGAACACAGACACAGTCAGATACCCAATGAGGATTCTTATTCAATCCGAGCACAGATAATGACTCCTATTACTCGTATAATACTCGTACTCGGCAAAAATGCATTATCCGTAACGGATACTCGTTTCAGCAGAGTATCCGGCTCAACTCTAATTATAACTCCTCAAAAATAAATTCAATTTAATGTATAGAAATTGACTTGTATCACTACAGAACAGTAGAATGTACTTCTCAAAATAAAAAAAGTGAACAGTAAACCTCTTTTGTGCAGCACTTTTTGTCAAAAAATAAGCTTTAATTTTATTCCATTTGAAAGGTTTAGCTAAGTTTTAGTTTAGTTTTTAGCCTACATTTGTCTCACCATTTCTAATAAATTTGTATTCCATCATAAATCTAGAAAATGATATCAGTTAAATGGACCACACAAAAAAATTTGCATATTTTTTTAAATTAAATTTTCCTGTTACATCCAGACTAAATGGCTGAAGTAGACGCTGCCCGTCTACAAGTCCAATAACATAGACTATTTTGACTTTGTAGTTCAGTACCCAATGATAGGCAGCTGCTTTCACACACAGTCTAAAGCTTGTCAAAGGTTTCTAATTATGACATGATTTGCAGCATCGAGCACAGTGTTTGCATGCTGCAACTAAAGTGATTGAGAGCTTCAGTCATTAAGGCAGCACTCTTTGCTTACTTTCTGTATATAATCTACTTGCAATTTGAATGAAAAGGACCAAAGGCCATGTAATCACTGCAGAGTTTCAGGAGAGACAACCGTATGTAAATGCAGAGTGCATCTGCTTAAAATCTGCCGGATATTATATGACAGTAAAGCCTTGTGTTTGTCTATATGTCCTGTTAATCTATGGAGCTCTCTGTGCATCTATGGTGTGATTTTTATGCATATTTGTTTAAAATAGCCTGTACGGGCACATTATGTATGCAAAAGTTTTGTATCGTTTACACTGTGGATGTATGTTCTCATATTATTATTTTTTTCATGTTGGGCTGTGTATATTTTTTTTAAATGCATGAACTCAGAATTCATAATGTTGGTTTAATTGCTTAAAAGTGAATTTTTCTTTTTGTCTATCTGGTGTAGTAAATTTAATGTGGATGCGGTTCGGGTCACGGTGTTCGTCACACGGGTCTGGTCGGGTACAGAATTAAATTAGTGTTGTTGTCGGATAATTGTTCAGGTGTTCTGTTAAGCACTTTTTTTCGTTTTTTGGGCTTTACCGAACAGGACCCGCGTGGAACTGACACATGAACTCTGTAGTGGGCAGGTCTTGTATTCTTATATATTTACTCAACAGGAAAGTGAAGAAGGGATCCCTACTCATTGATTCGAGCACTATTGATCCAGCGGTCTCCAAGGAAATTGCAGCTGCTGCGGAGAAACTGGGAGCTGTTTTCATGGATGCGCCAGTGTCTGGAGGTGAGATGATGACAACTCCCTTCCTTTCCAACTCAATATGAAGGACTGATGTAGATGCATTAATCACGTAGTATGCCTTAACCGCGATCTGAACCCTAACGGCACACAAACCACACATGTAAGTGTAGACAATGTTGTTAATGCATATTTTAAAGATTTCATAAATCACACACCCATAGTCATGTTACAAAACTAGTCACAGTCTGGGAAGAGGTACAAATTTCTTAAAGAACCTTTGGCCCCAGTTCAAACATTTTGGATTTCGCAATCACAGGTTCATGTTAATTGTGGAAGTCAAGTTTCACATTAACGTTCAAGCCTGATCGTACCCGTCCTCTGGCTTTTATTTGTCCTTGCTGTATTGAACGCTACAACAGTGTATTTGCTAAACATATTTAAAGGTGAATGTAATATTTACGTGTAATTGCTAAAGATGAGTTAAAGGCACGGTGATACGGAAAACATCTAGGTCACAAAGTCAAATGTCATGAAACAACCGTTTCACCCGAGTTTGATTCTTTCAGTCCTTTGTTTCAGTGATTTGCAGGTTTGTTGATAGGAAAGAGTTTTATCACCTGCCTCATTTTGTCCATTTTCTTAATCCAGCCCTTGGTGTGGACTCCTTGAATTATAGACTAAATCAAAAGCCAGCATCTGGGAATTGATCCTGTGACCTCAACTTATGGTGGAGATGGAGACAAGTCCTCAATATCAGTGACTCCAATGCTGTAATCTCTCCTGTAACCCTTCTTCTAGAGACCTGTATAGAGGATAAGAATGTGGCAAATATAGCTGAAGTCTACATTTTGAACAAATGCACATTTAAGACATTGTTTATTTATTTTCTTCAGTCTTTTCTGAATTTTGTATTTCTGACCTGTCATGAGGAGGGTAGACTCTAGTTGTATCCCAAATGACATCTTACACACTATGCATTTTTCCGATGCTCTGCATGCTGTATTGTTGGGTGTATGGATCTTTGAGGTTAGTTTGTCCTCGAGCATTAGTCTGATAACCCCTCCCCTTCTGCTGCACATGGAAGTGCATTTTTTTTCCCCCATATTTGGTCATATTTGAATTTTCAGTTTCTCATTTCTAGTGTAAGATGGCATAGAATAGCACCTAATATGAGAATTTGGATGCACTTTCTGAATCTGCAGGTCCTCACTATTCAATATAAGATCGTTTTGACATTTATTCTGTCGCTGACTTTATATTGTTGGTGTCACATTGAGCCATTCGCTGGCACTAGCAGTAATTTGATCTCAACTGTAGACTTTCAACAGGGCAAAGCTTGGACATCCACCAGTTCTGTGACATTTTAGACCCATTTATATAAACTCAGTGCTTGGAAATCAGTACGACTTTTAACACTGCACTTAACCCCAGAACATTGTCGCTTTGACCTTGCAGTGTGTTGCCAGATGTGTACACTGTTAAACAAAGCAGTGTTAGAATGTTACGATTAGATTCTTCATTCATCATATTCACATGCTTTGAACAGTCACCTAAACTCTGTGTATTGTATAAACGGTATGCTATGTTATAGTGTTTGAGGGCAAGTGTGTGACAGAAAATGTGACAATTTGAGTGAAGAAATTGTTTCGTTCTATATAGTCTAAGTCCATTCAGCATAAACTTGATCCAGTCGGTAATGAGGATGCACAATGCTAGAGCCTTTATTTAAATGGGTTGCATGCTGCGTTCACTTAGTAAATAACACTAGTGCCGAAATTAAGAACGTTAACCCAGTGTTTAGGAATGCAAAGTGTGAAATGCATATGAATACCCAGAATTAATTGTTAACCCAGGTACGTTATGAGCAGTGCAAACCTACTGCCACACTACAGCAAAATATATAAATTATTCTCTTAACCAATGAGACTTTCAGAATTTACTGTAAAGTGTAATGTACTGTTGTATTCTGTGTGCCTCATAAACCCGAGGTGTGAAAACTGCTTGTTGTCATGTAACAAATGTTTAACTCAGTCAACAGCTAGTTTGTGCTTTATGGCGATCCTCCTTTTAATTAGGAAGTTGTTCCCTCTGGTCTGTGAGCACATAAAAACAATGTGCTTCTAGTTTGCTTTCCTTAAATTGTTGCCTCTCCCAATTCATATGCGTCAGTGGGGTTTGGCTAACATACCATTGGACCCGCTCTTGGTTTGTGAAAGTCATAAGAAATCCACAGACCTGCTCATTCTCTTTACTTAGACCCTCCAGACATTATTCTCAGCTCCGTGTTAGTGCGTGTGAAGGAGGCTTAATGAAACCTGAGCCACAACAAACTGTCCCTGACGTCATGCTCGCAGCAGATGGCGAAGCGCTTGTGTATTTATAGAACTTTCCTCTCTAAGAGTAATTATGGCACTTAGATGGTGCTACATTTTAAAGACCCATCCTCTCAAACTTTTAATCTCAAAACGGGTTGCAGGTGTGATTTGTGGAAACATTCATATTAGGACTTGAATCACCATTTAATTTACTGTAGTCACTTGTTCATATTTCATTGGTCACTTCCGTTACAGTGCTCTTCTGTGCAACTTGAACTTGTATGTCAGTTTGAAGGAATGGTTCACCCCAAAATGTAATTCTGGCATTTACTCACCCTCAAGCCATGCTAAACTCGTGCAGACTTTCAGATCACAAGCTGTTTTGAAGAACGTTTCAGCTGTTTTTGATCCTACAGTGAAAGTCGGTGGTGTCTAGTTGCATAAAGGACATTAAACCATATGATGGCTTCTGAAGAGACTTAGAATAATTTTGTCTGATGAACAAATACAAATTAATAATTGGCTGAAAAAAGTCTAAACTAAGACAATGACATCAGAACAGACATAAAACCTTGTGTCAGCTAACATTAAGCCTCATTGGTTCTTGGGCATCACATGACCAAGCATGAGGTTTGTGTTGCCTTATTTAATAGAGTCGGTGTTATTTCAGAGTGAATTAAAGCTTAATTCGGTTCATACAATTTTGACACAAACTGCTCCAATCTTTCAATGTGTTCTACAGAAGAAAGTCAGTCATACTGATTTGGAGCAACATGATGGTGAGCGTGATTATTTTTTGGGGAATTATCCTTATGTTCGTAAATTAGTCCCTGGTTTTACTGACAAGGTTTAAGTCTAGGCCCAGACTAAAATACATGTTTGAGCTGTTTTAAACTGAAAGCTACTTGCACTGATGGATCTGAAAATGTCTGAGCCATTGTTTTGTCTCAAGATTCACTCCAGTAAACCCTGCTCTCTCTTAATTTGTTTTAGGTGTTGGTGCTGCCAATTCAGGTAAGCTCACCTTTATGGTGGGTGGGCCAGAGGAAGAGTTTAATGCAGCCAAGGAGCTTCTGACCTGTATGGGTGCTAATGTGGTGTACTGCGGCCAAGTTGGCACTGGACAGGTATAAACCGGATGAGTTTAAGAATATAGAGGCATTCTTGGAAAGGTGCTTATTTATCCCTGATCATAATCTGAATTTCTTGTTTGTAGGCGGCTAAAATCTGCAACAATATGCTGCTAGCCATTGGGATGATTGGAACTGCAGAGACCATGAACTTGGGAATCAGGTGCAGTTCAGTTTAATTACCTTAATCAGTGAATGACTTCAATTATACAGCCATATTGATGCTATTGCTACGTATTGTTGTATTTATTTGTTAGAGAAATCTTTGTGCTCTCGCAGATTAGGGCTTGACCCGAAGCTTCTTGCAAAGATCTTGAACATGAGCTCTGGCCGCTGCTGGTCAAGTGACACATACAACCCTGTCCCGGGAGTGATGGAGGGAGTGCCCTCGGCAAATAACTACCAGGGTGGCTTTGGAACTACACTAATGGCCAAGGTTTGCTTTGTCTTTTTACATTTGTTTCTGGTCTCGTATAGCTATGATTATAGAAGCGTGTGAAAAAGATTAGGGATGGATCACTAATAAAACTGTAAACTAATAACCCAATTAGCTGATTAGTTTATATATGTATGTATAACTTTGTGATCATTTTTGAGGTGGTGACGTTTGTATGCGGTGTATTGATTTCACAGTAAAACTAGGTAAATATGTACCTACTTTATAGTATCACTGATAAATTCGTACACATTCATACTGTATCATATTTCCCAATGTTGAGTATTGCGTAGTCGTGTGCAGCCAGACCTTCAGAATGACGGCCAAATGTCTGAACTGATTTCATTGGATGAAGACTACCCTCATGCCGTCTAACTGACATGTAGAGCAACCAATTGCATTTAGAAAGTATAATAGATTTCCCTACGTAGATTTCCCTACAATAACCGACCGGCATGTCAAACTTTTGGATTTAGTTTAAAGTCTATATTGCAAATTTCACATGCTTTTGAAAATCAAGTACAGTGGAATCCGGTTATGTCGACGGACACAGCATATTCGTGACGTCATCACGCTAAACTAGATTGTATATTTTCTTGCGTTCTGCCTGTCTAATGTGCTTTCTCAACAAATTTGGCTTCGTCCCGTCTTTTAATAACCAGGTTCTTCAATCCGCAGCGGCGCTAAGCATAGCGCACTTAAGAACAGAAGCAGGTATGTGTGTTTATCTAAGCCTCATACTCGTTGGTCGGTAACCACTCGTTACTGACCAATGTCAAAATATTTGAGAAAACCAATCAGAGAAGTCGGGCTTTATGTGCACACAGAAGTGGATGAGGCTTTGGGATGGGGGGCTTTTGGGATTGGATGAGCCTACCAGTGAACTAGGTATGCTCATTAGTCACGAGATAACCATGTGAAGTGGCGAATTTGTCCCTCTTTTGTGCTCGATATATTAGTGTTCGGCGACATTAAAGAATCGACGTTACTGAAAAGAAAATACTTAGACAAATAGGGAGTTTGGAGGTTCCACTTCAAAACCGTCGACATAATAGGATTAGCGAGTTAACCGGGAGTCGAGATAAGTGAACTCCACTGTAATTGATGTATCCTGATAAACGCTCCATTGTTATGGTTGTAAACATGACAGATTTCCTCTTCCATGAGGGCGTTTGGCATCACAATGGCTCTCTCTCCAGGTGAGCCATTAGAGAATGTGACACTCATATGTCCCATAAAGATTTCTCTCGCAGAATTCACATGACGACTTAACAAGGACTTAAGTCTTCTGTGCCATATTTATCAGATGTCTGAGGCTCAGACGAAGCAATGTTGTTTTAACATGGAATGTTAAGTTAAAGATGGCCTACTCTTTTCTCTTTTTTTTTTTTCCTTTTTTTTTTAAGGGCAAAAATGCGTCTTATGGTGACTCCATTTGAGGCAACCTACTTACCATTTCAATTTTAAAATGTGTAGTTATGCATGTCCTTCATTGACTTTTACTGCCACTTTATCCTCAGGATCTGGGACTTGCTCAGAATACAGCAACCAACACAAAGACCCCAGTGCCGTTGGGCTCTCTAGCCCATCAGATTTACCGCATGATGTGCGCACGCGGCTACGCCAACAAAGACTTCTCATCTGTCTTCCAGTTCCTTCGAGAAGAGGAGGGCCAGTAGATGGCATCACTCTCTGCCCCTTCCACAGCCTTACCCAGCACTATCTGCCTTGCACATGACCTGACTTGCAAAACTTTGACCCAACTATGTGATTTCATTGGCATGCATGTGCTGGGAGCCATGAATGAATGAGTGAGTAAATGAATGATCAAATACATGTGTAGATTGAATGGTAGCGAGTAAGATAGTGTGTGTGTATATGTTCTCTATGCGTGTGGGGCTGCAAATTCCTGTTGGAGTCGTGTTACTCATTTGGGCCCACTATGTTCCACCAATCAGTTGATGAGATGCTGTGAACTGAAGTTTTGTTCTGACTTTTCTTGCCTTCGTGGCTGGTCTGTAGATTAACAAAAGATTAAAAATGTATCATTTCACTCACAAGATTCAGATCAGCTATTTCACTCCTTAACAGTTTCTGATCGCATATGTACAATTTTAGTTTTTATGACTAAATGTGTCATGTTTGGGGTTGGATCCACGTTGTGTTCATGTAAGTTTAAAACACCTGGAAATTAAAGCAGGATCTATCTGTTGATTTGACGTTAAGACTGTGGCGTGTTGATGCATGAATACACAATCATAAAACACTGTTTCATTTCTACATATAATCGAATGGTTTTACAAACCTGGAGTCTGAAGTGGTATTGTAAGGTTCTATGCCAGGTTTACAATTGTAGGTAATCTTAACGAATGTCGCTAAACAATTGAGTGATGCAACGCTTCACATTTTTATTTGGTCTCCTCCCTCTTTTCAAGGTCACACACAGTGTAATGTCTTTTGATGCTTCTTTATGAAGCCTCACCTTGAATTCAGTGGCACGAAACATGCATATTGCACAATAAACATGAGTCATTTACACTAGGCATCTTTTGCACATCATGGAAATTGTAATATTTTATGTCCTCATTATTGGACTTGAGGGACTTGACAAAAAAGATGTTTGTGTCCGTTTAATGAAAGTAGATGGAGACTAAAACAACATTAGATTTCACAGAGTGGACAAAAAACATTCTTTCATGTTTCAAAGAAGAAATGCATATTGGTTGGTTAATTTCAAAGTTGGAAACGTTTGATCAGTCATATATGTGTAATATCATGTGTTGCTTCGGTCACGGTTCCATGTTCTAATGACACAGTCAAACATACATGAGCTTTCTCTCTCCCCTCACCCTCAGAACTTTTTCGCCGCCTCATACTCTCTCATTGTCTTGTGCCACTTCTTGTCACACTCACTTTTGCTCTCCTGGTTCCCAAAACGAGAGGAATAGCAGTCAGCGGTATGTTTCTGATCTATCCACCAAAGAGCCACAGAGAAGAGGACATAATGCTAGAGGTCACATGATCACAGGACAAGCCCATAAAAAGTCCATTAAGCTCAGAGGCCTAAGTGCTGTGCTGTTATCTAGCTGGCAGGTCTTACAAACAGAGGACCATGGGGTAGTTAGACTTCAGACAGCCCAAAACCTGGTATCCCATTCCGGTTTGAACCATTTAGGCATGACACACTGGTCACTGAAAAACCTGAAAAAAAATTTTTCTCAGAGGTAAAGATTTTCTAAACTAAATAATTTTTATGTTCTAACTGTTCTTTTTATTCAGTTATTTGTCTAGTGTGATCCGGAGGCGTCCACATTTGGATTATTTTGGGTAAATGTGGACAATCATCCTCAACTGACCAAACTGCTCAAGGCCACGTGGTGAATAGCACGCATTCAGAGGACGGATTCTATTACATCTCAGTGCCTATTTCGTTATTTATTTATTTTATTTTTTAATGGAAGCTTATCGTTTAAAGGTGTAGCCTATTGATTGCATAAAAGGTTTAAAAAACCTTAAACGTTTTTTAAACGTGAGGTTTAAAAAAAATCGACAGAAAATGCAATGGCTCTCTAATTGAATCGTTAAGTGTGTGCGTAATTGTAACTTTACACGAAAGCATTTGTTTTTAGAGTTGGGTTCAGTCAAACACTTAAGTCACACATTTAGGGATGAAGAAAAATAAGCTTTTTGAAATGACTAATTGCTCTAATACAGATAAAATGGCCCTCAAAAACTGTTGAAAAAAACTCAAACCATCGGCTGTTTAACATGGTTTCATTTGATGCATTTTTTTAGTGTGGCACAGCGGTTTAATGTCTTTTGTTTAGGTTAAATATGGACTTTGGCACGAGCTCCAGGTGTGGTCGAAATAAAATAGGCTATGTTTAGGCTACTTGGATTTTTGAGTAGGTGTAATGTGAAAATTTTAACTACCTGAAGAAATGCGGCATGCCAAGATAGACCTCACTATCTTTATTTCCTGAACATACAGGCTTCATAACTCGATAAACACAAACACAACATAGCCTGGACGTTTAGCTGGGACGGCCGGTGTGTTTTCAAGATGCCTCGTTGCTTATTATATTATTTAGTGTCAGGCATACTGTGTTGTTCCACCAAAATCATTTTATAAATTTAATATAAAAAAACTGTTTCAAAACACTCTACTTAAGAGTTTCTCCATTGACCAATTAATTGATTTAGGATAATTGATACATGTGATGATACAAATTATGATAATTATTTATTTGTTGACGCCTGTATGATTAATAATTTAGTTATAGTCTGAACATTAAAAGAGTAAAAATTTAAATATTTAGTCAACTGCTGCATGTCGAGCTATAACACACACACACTCACACACAGACAAAATCAAACTGTTTGGTTTCAGAGAAAGATAATTATGCTTGTGGCGGATGTTTGGACTTTGAATCATGATGTGCCAATAAAACAATTTCTTCGAAATTTCATTAAAACATTAACTAAGGTGATGCGATCTTTGCTTAGGGAAAACACACAAAATAGATTATTAAATTACATATTTTCTTTTTTTATTCGTTGAGGTAATATTTCATGTATTATTGCGTAATAAAGGTGTTTGAAAGCACTGACAGGGAGCAATGATTTCATGTTACTCCCAAAATAATCTGGGTATCAGTTATTCTGCTTTGCGACATATATGAAAATGTTACATTTATGTTTATATAATTTTACAACGACGTCAGAAAAACTGACAATTTTCTAATGTTAAATCCATTAAACTAAATTAATAGTGAAGATCATTAATAATTAATTAGGCTACTCAATTTGCTCTGTGATTTAGATGTGTCTGACTGTAAGCAGGAGAGACATTGCCCTTTTTAAAATTTATAAAATACATTTTTTGTACATTTTCAGTATATTTTAAAAGATTATTTACGCGTCGTCAGATCAGTAAAACTGCGTCAAACCGCATTGAACGAAAATTTGATTGAAAACGTATTATTGTTACATATTTTATTAGTAGTTAAATAATCTGCGTGTTTGCAATATGAATACACGTGTGAAATATGTATCGCATGCAACATCACAGGTGAGATTTGAAGTCTATACAGTTTTCTCTTAAATAAATCCTCGACCCTTTGTTCCTTTCAAATATTTACTTTTAATAAACTGCAGCCTTTGCCTATATTTTCGTGAATGTATTTGCAGAAGATGAATATAAGTACCTCATTTTAAATCCGAACCTGAAATGATCATTTAGTAAATTGGCCCTCTCTTAAACACACTCGGTTCCAGTTCTCAGAGAGGAAATTAGATCCAATCCTCATTATATCTTTACTTAAAATCCTTGCATAAAGACTTATAAAAACGCCATTAAATTACATAAAGTCTTTTTAAATGACAAAGACGCATAAAATGACCACAAATCTTATACCATCGTCTTTCAGCATCAAATAGTGCATCTTTAGTTTTAATAAACATGATATCTATGCATACATTAGTCCACGTCAGGCCTCCAGCTATACCTCAAATCTTTTTCTTTTTTCTTTTTGGAGGAACAATGCAGCTCGTTACCGGTTGTCTCTATATATCTTCGAGGTAAATTTAGCTGTGCATCCCAATCCTCACATCCTCCTGTTTACATGTTGACAATGTCTTTACGCAGTTCATCTGGTGTGAGAGGGTCGGACAGCACTGAACGCTAAATAGCTCAAGAAACCTTAAAAAAGATCAAATAGGGACCCGGCGCCTACACGCCCGTGTTTCCACGCCAGCAGAGGTGATTTCCTGTGGCCCTCGGTGACTAAAAAATGACCTGGGGATTTTTTTTGTCTTTCTTTTTGCTTTTGTTGTTTTGTTTATTCTTCATATGTGCATCTAAATAAACAGTTATGCTGAATGTATAATAGTACTTTTGAAACAATTCCTATGATTTAAAAAATAAAAAATACGATTATCTTTCGTAATTGTACTCTATAGATGAAAGTGACAGTCTGTGAGCCATTGCAAGGGACACTCTGTTTCTCAGAGAAAGATAAAAAAATATATATACAGCATATGAACATAAATATTTTGAAGGGTCGTTTCAAAGTGAATGGGGATTTATTAATTTAACCGCATCAAGAAATGTGCAGATCTCTGTTTAAGTGTTTCATGTTTAAAATGAGAATATGATGTGCTGTATATATGTGCTAATTTAAGAGGAAAACTGATTTGAATTTTCATTTTGAAGACTAGTGAGGAATATATAGCATGTATATAACAATAAATATGTAATGTAGCAAGAATAACAATAATAGTATAATATAGTATAATAGTATAGTATAATAATACAAATATTCTCCTAGAATACTATTAATAATAAGCCCTCTAATAGTGCGAAGGCTGAATGTTGCATGTGTTTGGCTTCTTGCTGTTTAATTCCTGCAGTGCCAGAGCATGTGCCAAACATCCGATATCCAGACCTGGAGTGGAAACCCTGATCAAGAGACGCTCGTGCTGAATCTGCGGCATCATAACAGCTTTGTGCTCCTGTTTACAATGCGCCCGGAGATGTGAGCTCGTTTCCTGCCAGACGGTCCAGCCTTCAGTGACAACAAGGGCCCTGGCTAGACTGCAACTTTCAACTTGACCTTGGCCTCCAGCCGTGTGTAACTCATATGTAAACGAGTCTCGCCAAAATTGTGGGCTGGATTTCTAGCCGTATAGAGTAATAAACTGGTGGTCATTTTCGTAAAGTGTGATTTGCTGTTTGGTCGATGGCATTTCGGAGATGCTTCACTGTCGCTGTGCAAACCCAAAAAGAGAAAGGAAGAAATACAGGCACTTCAAGACTCTTTTTTTCTGTTCCTGGTTTAATTTGCATAATCAAATGTTTTGGAAGACACACAATGAGGGTGAAGAAATGATTGCTTTTCTAAAATGATGATGATGATGATGATGATAATAATAGCCTAATAAACTAAAACGTTAAATAAAATAGCCTAGATGGTGGTTAAAACGCACCAACTAAAAAAACTTGAGCGTTATCTTTTTCATTACTAGCTATTTTAACAATAGCCGATATGAAAATATCGAATTTGCTCTAATCTTACTGTTAAAATACTTCTATAGCCTATATGGAGGCGCGTAAAACGCAGTGCCATTGCGCAACGGAACGCCGCTCGGTTTCCTCTTTAGGATAAAGCTTATCATCAGAATCTTTATAGGTATTTTTGACCAAATCCCTCCACTTTGTTTCAGTTCAGTGCCGTATGTTTGTCTTGCTAGATCGGCGTTATCTCCAGTTTAGACGTTTATCAGCCTCTTTGCATGTCACGTGCCTCCACCCGTCCAATAATAGTTGGATGTTGACGCACACGGGACGCACGGGTATCTGTTACTCCACAGACCCACCGCTTCCCTCTCAGTCTTGGGGAATTTTAAAGAGCTCCAAGAGGCTCCATGTAGTGCGTGCTATGACAGCGTCTTTACTCCTCCATTCCCGCTGGATTGACCCGGTGATGTTTCTCTATGACAACGGCTTGGATGATATGAGCAAAAACATGGAAGGATTTGTGGGAGGCAATTTTGCTGCTAACCAGTGCAGGAATCTTATCGCCCACCCGTCTTCTTTGGCCCCGAGCACAACCTACTCGTCGAGTGAGGTGCCAGGCTCGGGCATGGGAGAACCTGTCAAACAATGCAGTCCGTGCTCGGCCGTGCAGAATTCCCCCAGCGCGTCTTTGCCCTATGGATATTTTGGCGGCAGCTACTACCCGTGCAGGATGCCCAAGTCCTGTCCGCAGCCCACCTCCTATGGGGAAAAATACATGGACACGTCTGTTTCTGGAGAGGAGTTCCCTTCTCGTGCTAAGGAGTTTGCCTTCTACCAGGGCTACTCGTCTGGCCCCTATCAGCCCGTCCCGGGTTACCTCGACGTGCCGGTCGTGCCTGCGCTCAGCGGGCCTGCGGAGCCGCGACACGAGTCTCTTCTGCCTGTTGAAACCTACCAGCCCTGGGCCATCACGAACGGGTGGAGCAGCCCGGTGTACTGCCCGAAAGATCAAGCACAGTCAAACACCTTATGGAAATCGTCTATTCAAGGTAAAAGGCTTTTATTGTGAGAAATACAAGGGAAAATTGAGCGTTACTAGGCCTACGAATAGCAAGAATGTAGGCTAAACGAAACGGATTTTAAAAGGGAGCTTATTAGAAAACTACAATTTGTATAGACCATTCTCACCACTTTTAATCATTGCAAATTGTTTGTTTAGTTTTCGATCATTTACCGTATACATTTTTACATTTTTAGTTGGACTGCCTTGGAGACGCATATCGATGCTCTTTTATTATGTGGAGTATTGTTTGAAATTTTTAACACGTTCTTTAAAAAAATGCTAGTTGTTTCAACTAATTTTTAGTCAAATGTGGCCAAACCCAACCGTTTTTAAGTTTTAAACCTAATGACTGGGTTAATCCATATTTGACCCAAACATGAGTTGAATCAGCCCAGTATTTTTTTTACTTGTTTTTTTTAAGAGCACTTTTTTTTTTTACTTATAAGGTTTTTTTCAAGCAACCTTAGCTTAACCTTTTCAAGCTTGGTTGTTTCAACTCATTTTTGGTCAAATGTGGCCCAACCCAACCGTTTTTAAGTTGGGTTAATCCATATTTGACCCAAACATAGTTTGAATCAGCCCAGTATTTTTTACTCATCATTTTTCACTTATAAGGCTTTTTCAAGCAACCTTATTTTGGTTTTGCCCCCTTAGATACGGTGTCCGGGACCGATGGAGCGTCAGTGCGGCGAGGGAGAAAGAAGCGGGTTCCCTACACCAAGGTTCAGTTGAAGGAACTAGAACGAGAATACGCCACAAATAAGTTCATCACTAAGGACAAACGAAGAAGGATATCAGCTCACACAAACCTGACCGAGCGACAAGTGACCATCTGGTTTCAAAACAGGCGGGTGAAAGAGAAGAAAGTGGTCAACAAGTACAAGGCCATCAGTTAAGGTCTGAAAAACACACTGAAAATGTCAAACTGAAATACCAAAGGGGTATAAATGGAAGGACCTTCAACATTATTTATTCCGAAATCCATTCCATCATCTGTTTCACGTCACGAGACTGCGGAGATGCGCAAGAACAATTGACCCATATTCACCACTTGATTTTTTTCTATTGTTTTTCATCTATAATGTCTTTGACAGAAAGACGTGGGAGGAATGCAAATTCAACTTTCAACACAGGGATAGAAAATTAGCAAACAGACAAAACCATGACAAATTGGTGTATTTTCTGTTTTTATTTTTTACACATCACGTTTCCATACAAAGAACTGTACATTTCAGATTGTTGATTTGCATGCTTCGCCAACTGTACACTAAATTTACCCCAAGACTTTTGTCTTTTTCTTTTTTAGCCCATACGCACATTTGTAAATACAAAGTCGCTTTCAAGCACCTGCGAAATATACAAAATCGCATGTGTTATGCAGACAGTATGCCAATAAAACTCCCAATATTAAGTGATGTATTTCAATATTTGTATATTCATAATGATTCAGAATGTCAAGGTTTTTCTTTTGCCAAAATGGTTCGCACAAACACAATAACCTATGTTAATTATCTATTTATTTTTCCTGTATAGCTAATTATATTTCCAGAACATAATGAGTAAAATAGAAGAATCGGCTTGTTATATGAACGAGTGACTGTGATATTGTTGTCTTCTCCCAAATCCCATGAGAAGTGATTTTTAAAGACCAGTTGTTTCCAATGCGCGTGACAGTGCTTCCATCTAGCGGCACAAATACGCATCTGCCTCCCTTTCCTGCAACTGGGTGATTGTTCCTCATGGATGGATGTATTCGAGATCTGAAATATGCAATATATATGTTTGCGGTAATAGTTAGCAAAGAACAGAAAAACTATAATAATAAATTCTCCGTATTTTTTTCTGTTATCTGATTCAACACTCTTCAAAGGAAAGGACAGCCACGTAAACGATTCTCTCAGGCGCTTTTAATGATTCCCATCTTGACATCTTTTATGGATTTAGTTTGAATTAATTTCGTTTTAATTGAATTTTATGAATTGAACAGCTCGTAAACACTAGACAAGTATGAAATAACCCGTTAAACGTGAAAGTATCATGACAATGTGGTCGTGTGGTTCTTTATAATGAGGCAAGAACCCTAGGGTTCTGTATGCTTTAGAAAACCAAAGAACCTTTTCTTCTAATAACTTTTCCAAAACTTTTCCATATGATTCCAAATGACACAGTGTGTTTGTGTCGGTGTTTTGCGCATGTGTGTTTTTTCCTTATAACATGTAGATTAAGCTACTGAAGAACACAGTGAACACTATAAATGTGAAGGAGAAAGCACAGATCGAACGGCAGAGGACAGAGAGTTGGTGGGATGTATTTTCTTCGCAATGCTCAGTTTAGCCAAATGCAGCTAAAACCCTCTTATCGTTTGGAGTCTCTCTGAGAAAGAGGTAATGTTTTGCATTTCCTCAAGCAAAATGACTAAATAAGTTTTTAATGTTTACTTTGTAGAATTTCAAATAAAACATATTTACGCACAATGTTATATGGACCATGTTAGACCATTTAGACGATTTCAAACCAATAAGCAAACAATAAAAAACAAAAACAAATGCATAAATAAAAAATACCAACAAAAATTCTCTTGAAATCAGCTTCTACAAATTAGAGAAACCCAAATGACACCTGAAAAATAAAATGGAAAATTAATAAGCAGACCTATACAATCTTTTTCCAATACAAATGTGAGAAGAAAACAAATTAGTGACAAAATTTACCGTTTCAAAGTTATTCATTTTTGACAGTCTATTCAAATGTTTTTTAAGAAACTTTGAACTGTTGGTTGTATCATAGTTTACTTACGCAACAAATGTATTTTATTTTCTTTCTTTTTCAAAACTTAATTTTGAGTATTTTTCAAAGTTGAACAGAACAAACAAACAACATCGTCTCGGACTACACACACACAAATAGAGAAGAAGAACAAATAAGAGAGCTGAAAAAGGAAATCAAATAAAACAACAATAATAATATTACAATACAACAACACAAAAACATTAATAATAATAACAATAACAGATAGTAAATTAAATAAATAATACATACAAACAGAATTACAATGATAATATTAATAAATATAACAAATGCATTTTCAAATATAAACTCTCGGTGCTCGTGCCAATTGTTCAAGTTAAATACAAACCAATGCCACCAAGACATCCGTTTGTAGTTTTAAAAATACAATACAAACACACGTACCTTTACATTTTTTATTATTTGTGTTTTACTTGAGGCATTTTGTCTATTTAGCTTTTTATTTTTGCATTTGCGATTTGCAAAATTATGTTTTTATCCTGGAAAATGGTACCAGCAATTAACTGTATTATTATGAATATTATTTAAAAATCACAAAGATTTTTACTTTCATCAACTTTTACAGAGCTGACACAACTACATTTAAAAATAAGATGATACATTTTTATGCGAATACGTTTCATGAACAATTGATCCTTGGTTCTATTCTATTCTATTCTATTCTATTTTAAACTTAAAATAAAGGTTATTTATTGGCATCTTTGGATCCATGAAGAATCTTTAATATCCATAGAACCTTTCAATTCCAGAAACGATTCTTTATAGTGGAAACAAGATTCTTTAGCTTTTTTAAATGTTCTTTTATATTAAGAAAAAATGAATAACTGAAGGTTCTTTTAGGAATTAATCTTCTATTGCATCACTGTGAAAACCCTATTTTGGAACCTTTACTTTTAAAAGTGTATTCTATTAAATTAATACATAAAATAACAAAACTTCTACATTTAAAGGCGTTATGGAATTTGTCGTTATGGCACAAGTAATTCTATGTCAATGTATGAAGGCTTCAGAAGAGTCACACACAAATAATCCTATAGAATCTATTTGTGAGATCTGAAGGCAGCCAATGAGCAGCGGACTTGAAAAACGTCTGACCAGACGGAAAGTGTGGAAAGAACTATATATGGACGGGATTCACAATTTCAGTGTATCACAGTGCATTTCAGTTGTTACTGTGCTGCCACCTAAAGGCACTAAAAGAAATGGCATTTTTGTAAACCAGCGCAGTTCTCAACACTAAATCCAATTCAGATCATGCTTTTGTGTATTTCTGAGTTCATAACATATTATAAAATTAACATAGCTCATATAATGTTATGAACTTCAGCTCATCGGTCAATGAAAATAGCTGATGGTTATTTAGCCGCCTTTCGGATATGAAGGCAATATTCGTTTTACAAACACAGGATAATGATGATACCAGAACACATGAGTTAACATGGATATGAAACCGTAACATGCTATTAGTGTCTCGTTACTTTACTAAAATAACAAACAACAACGACAACAATTTCTTCCATTTCTCATTCAAAAAGCAACATTTCAGCATTAAATGCTCGCCTATAGGCTTTAAGTATAAACCAATTTCTGTAAATTCCAGCAGAAATAACGGCTTTCAAATAAATAATAAATTAATTATTAAAAAAGTGCACATGAAATTGGTGCACATAAAATTATAAATTGTAAATCAGCTTTGAAAGTTTCATAATTTGCACTTTTGTTTAACAGATGCAATGTTTTCTTTTTTTAACTGACAATGACCAGACAAAGCGTTAAATGAACTAAAAATAAATCCCTTATATATTTCTATCGATACTAACATGAATTTAATATTTAGATACGTTTAATTAGAAACAATAACATACATTATATAAACGCGTGCTATGTAGTAAACGTTTTAACCCTTTTAAAAGGCATTTTATCGCATTTTCCTCCGCATTAAGCGGTTCAATTCAACATATTAGCCACAGTTTTATCTCACAGGCTTGGTTTGTGCGCTTCTGATAAACATGCTCCCCTAAAACTGCTTTTACAGGTCAACATCGACACTCACCAAACTTTACAAGTGCAAGGCAAAGGTTGAGTTTAGGTTCACTCGTTCCCAACCCCGCTGTCCTTCTTCAGCCAACGTGTCGGGAATCAGATAACGATTTTCTATATTTTTTGATATTTCACACAAATCACCTATAACAATTGGTTAGAGATTAAAAACGTATAAGGACGCCTGGCATGTCCAAGCCTATATTTCTCAAAGAGCCTTTATCTTACGTCATTCCTATGAAAATATTAAAAGTGGGCCCTCAACTGCACTGCGACAAAACATGCAGCGAAAAGACAATCTGTGTGATTAAATGCACCAAAGCGCAAGAACAACCCGACAGCAATATCACACTTTCACATCAAAATCTCATTGTTGTTTCCTTTTTAACCTTAATCACAAATGAAAGCAAATTAAAACTGGATTATATTCGATGAATGCATCATTTTGAAATATAGAGTATTGCTACTAACAAGATATGGTTATATGATGGTTCGTTTATTTTTATATGCCATTCAATTAACTCAAAATATGTGATTTTCGCATTCTCAGACGTCTTTGTACATTTAAGAGCATACTCTACTTGTTGCATTTTAAAGATCTTTGTGATTAAAATATCTAAATGTGTTAAAATGAATTGATTGCTGTGCAATTCACTGTGCGCCATGTAGGATTTTTGCTCGAGACCATGCGACAATTTAACGATTTACAATTTCAGAGAAGATTTGGGTTGTTAAAAAAAGCAAAATCCAGAACCACAGCATGCCAAAGCGTCTAAGACAGAACAAAGTTGCATTTGTTCTTAGTAGTAGCAATGTATGAAGTGATGACAAATTGGCTTGGACTGTACCAATTACTGTGCTCCTCAAGAAAGAAGTGCTAACTTGATCCAGTGCGAAAAGCTATCGGTCATTTGCCCAATTCCAAGTCAGAAACAATGCTGAAGAAAGCTCTGTGCAATAATACTCGTGTGGAAACCCTTCACCCTCACCCGGGGCGCTGTGGGATATTTGTAAACTCCCACTTAATATGTGAAAGTGACCATCACCCTTGAGGTCTGGCTCACGCACTCCTTAAACATACCAAAACTAAAGGTAAAGTATAAAGTGCTTCTTTGTGGAGGCGTATGGAGCCAGGCGCGGGCCTGTTCACTAACACCTTCTGTTTTAACTCTAATAACATCAAGATCATTGTTACTGACCGAGACATGCATGATCACCTTCCACCAACACGTGCATTTGTTCTTGTGGATTCAAGCCTGGAAGAAGCTAAAAACATGACTCTCACCCGAAACAACGCACGGGTTCGTTGTGTCCCTTTAATACACTACGAGTTACCCGTGACTTCAGGACAGGTCTCATTGAAGTTCACGAATTCCAAGTAGGTGGCGTCTCATGATCACTCTCCGACGGCCATGGCTCGTCTGAGCTGACAATGGCAGGAGGAAGACACCAAGAGCACCATAAAACCACGTCTGTCTTGGACTGGTTTTAGGTTTTGTTGCCTCCCAGCACAAGATTACTTATTAAAAGTCATAATAAGGACGATAAGGGGAAAACGCAAACCGTTCTGATCTCACAAAGGACTAATTTCGTTGGTGAACAAAGAGAAATCGTTTATCGGGCATTGTTGCGTCTTCTCTTTTTGTCTCCTCTCTTTATGAACGTATGCATTTGGAGATTTTCGACCGATGTTCGTGGTTTAATCCAAAGTAACTCTAAGGAGGCCAGAGTCCAAGCTAAAACTTAATGGGCCTCAACTGTGTTTTCAAGCCGCTTCACTGCATGACTCTATAGTGCCCAACCCGGGCAAACTCTGCATTTGTCCAGCCTTACACACAGAAACCTTCAAAGATCAATGAATTCTGCACAGGAGAACGCAAATTTACCCTTATAATAAAGGGTCTTCCTGAAAAAACACTATATATGTCTAATTAAATAAAGAGAACATAGCTTTATGACGTGTTTGAACCAAACGATGCTTAAATATCAATATTCTGTATTTAATTCAATAATTCTGCAGTTAAAATTAATTCTCACATTAATACTAAAACGATATATCAATTCCATATCATTATAAATAATACACTCATACTCATCCAATAAGCGCTTTTTGGTAAAATCATATTTATACTGCTTCACCATTTAGGATATCATTTGTGACTGTAGTTCAAACTCCCCTCAATGCTTTATTTCAAGTATAAACACACATTAAAATAAAATTTTCATATCAAGTACATTTCTCAATATAGTTAAAACCCACTTAAAGGTTTAAAATTAGTAAAAGCGTAATGTATTCTTGAGGCAATCGGTCGATGGATATTTAATGTCCTGATCTGATTATTGTAAAAGAAAGGCGAATTTATGAATCACAAAACGTAATTCTATTGTACATCCCCCACACAGCCATACCGTTATCAATTAGCAAATTTAAATGGTCCATCATCGCTTCGAAAGATCCTTTCCTGGCACCTCTAATTTTAAGAGCCTACAGCGAGAAATTGGTTAAGAGAGTTACATCGACATGAGATGATGTCCCAGACTCAACATGAGAAAACATGAGAAGCCACGGTGATGTTATGATGGCGCGTTGGACGTTACGCGTGCGGATGGGTTTCTCCAGCAATCCAAAGTGTCAACATAACCAGCGCGTGCACACGGCCATCAATGAAAGCATCGCTCGCTCCTCCGCTTGAACATTTGCACATGTTGGCATACAATATTGTAAGAGGTACATGTCAATTTCTGCCCTTGGTCACATGACTGGCGCTCTCTGGAATGGATGGAGATGGATCTCCACGTCAGCTCACGTCTCAAAATTTCTGCTCGGCGGATCTGCTTCAAAGCCACTGAAGCTGAAGCAGTTCTGTACTGCGATGCGAGGCAGTACTATGGTTGTGCGGTGCCCAACCAAGTGTCATGATGGATTTTGATGAGCGGGTACCCGTTGGGTCTAACATGTATTTGCCCGGCTGCACTTATTACGTGTCTGGAACGGAATTTTCCAGCCTTCCTCCTTTTCTGCCCCAGACCCCGTCTTCTTGCCCCATGACATACTCATACTCCACGTCCAGTTTGCCACAAGTTCAGAGCGTTAGAGAGGTATCTTTCAGGGACTATGCCATTGACACGTCCAGTAAGTGGCACTCCAGGGGCAATCTGCCACACTGCTACGCGACCGAAGACATGGTGCACAGGGACTGCCTGTCCAACCCTGGGACTTTGGGGGACATGCTGTCGAAAAATAACTCGGTTCTTTACCACTCCAACGCGAGCCATACGTCCAACGTGTACGGCAGCGTAGGGAGGAACGGAGTGCTTCCCCAAGCGTTTGACCAGTTTTTCGAGACAGCGTACGGGAACGCGGAAAACCCTCCGAGCGAGCACCCGCTGGACCGAGCGAGCGGCAAAGCGCCTCCTCCGCCCGCGGAGTCCGCCAGCGACCGATGCCGGGGGTCCGAGGACACAGAGCGGGGCGAGGAAGCCAGCAGCCCCGAGCCATCTTCCGGGAACCACGAAGACAAATTCAGCGGCAGCGGCAGTACGTATTGAAGCAGTTTTGAGTGAGAAACTTTCTGATGTAACGTGCTGTTGTTAAAGGTTTTATATGCGGTTTTATAAGCATATAAGGTTTACAGAGGGCCCTGTATATTTACCCTAACAAAACTTTGTTATAAACGCGAGATCACGTGCTCGAAATTGAAATTGGCCGTGAATGATAGGCCATTTCCCTTCGAGTCTTCAAAAGTATGCTTTCCAGACTCCATCACAGTCGGGATATTTATTAATGCAACGTTATTTGAAAGAGATCACAGATATCCTGAGCTAATTCATCGCCTCTGACTGCATGTTTCAGACCAGGGATTTTAAACACCATTTTTGCTGTATTGTTAAATATTAAAGGGTAAATCTTTTCAGTTTTCTTATCTGGATATTTAGGTAACGCTGTACAATAAGCTCTCCTTTGTAAACATTAGTTAAATAGGAATGAGCAGTGCATTTGTTACAGCGTTTATTAATCTTTGTTCATGTTAAATAATAAACATCCAGCTGTTCGTTGTTTGTTCGTGTTATTTCACAGTGCATTAACTAATGTTGACAAATACAACTTTTTAGTTCCAAAATATATTAGTAAATGCTGAAATTAACATTAACTACGATTATTAAATGTTGTAGACGTGCAGTTCATTATTAGTTCATGTTAACCGATGAAACCTAATTGTAAAGTATTACCGTCATGTTTTTACTTTTGTGGTTAATGAAAATAAATAAAATATGAAATGTTAAGCCACCATTACAAGTGATTCATTGTCTGAGGAGCTTAAACGAGTGTGTAGTTAGAACTGGAAATAGGAATTTAAGGGATTAATGTATAATGCGTTATTACTGATTTATCGTTTAATTACCTCAGTCAGATTTAGATAACCGCAACATTTTGGTGCATATTTTTGGGAAAACGGCAACTGGGTGTACAGCCTGTGCTGTTCATTTGTCTCTTCTATAGGTAGGCTATCTATTTAAATAGCGTATTATTTCTATGCAATTATTTAAAGTTAAAGGGCAAAGACGTTGACTGTCTTTCTTCTTTACATTGCAGATGGGCAGAAGACACGGAAAAAGAGGTGCCCTTACACAAAATATCAGATCAGAGAGCTGGAGAGAGAGTTTTTCTTCAGTGTTTACATCAACAAAGAAAAAAGGCTACAGCTTTCCAGAATGCTCAACCTCACCGACCGGCAGGTCAAAATATGGTTTCAAAACAGAAGAATGAAAGAGAAAAAACTAAACAGAGACCGTTTGCAGTATTACACCACGAACCCTTTGCTATAGATCGCCCTTGCAGAGAAATCATTTCGGCGAGATGGTTAATTTCAAGTTCGTGGATGAACATTCCGGCTCCAGAAGAGAAGATGCGCTCTTTATTCCTCTCAATGACTTTCATCGATATAAACACACATTTATATTCTATGTAACCTTGAAATTAAAACTATTATTGTTATTATTATTATTTTCCATTGTATTCAGTTAAGTGACTATTCATTTTACAGGGATTTTATTTTTGTTGTTGTTGTTGTTATTATTATTATTATTATTATTATTATCATCATCTGATCAGGTCCTGTAGTTTTCGCATATGTGTCATATAGCAGTAGTGCTTGAAATCTATTGACATTGAAGAAATGTTGGGATGGGCGACATAAGAAGGTGTTTTAATTACTATTCCTTGTGTTTTATATTATTAGGCAATTTTTTTCTCATTGAATGACGCATATTTCATGAGCTTATTGGGAACTAAATGCATCATGCGCGCAATATTCTCTTCTACTTGAATTGTGTGGACTTACAGTGTATATTTTACATTTTACTGCGCGTTCTCCAGTAAAATCGGGTCATTTCACAACACTTGTGTTCAAAAAACGAGCAAAGTTATTATTTATTTTGATCAGACATTGGACGTGAAGGCTAAAGCAATAAGTGGACACTGCTTGAGTCCTCTGAAACCCCGAACCTCGATTGTGTTTTCTTTTTTAATCCTGTGTCTTCCCCACCTTTTCTTTAAGACGTGTGAGAAAAAAAAAATATCAATGTTGCAGGAGCTCATTCGTGTTCATGATAATCTCTCATGTTTATGACGTCTCTTCAGTGTTATATAAATCAGTCTCTTGAAATATCTGGTGTTTTCTCTCTTTTTCCTGGAGCAGGATCAAATGTTTGATGGATCTTGCGTTATATTGCCTCCACGCGTTTTCTTTGATTCAAGGATCAAGTGTTTTTGCCGTTATGAATGCCTAGTATCCATTACGGAACTGCCCAAAACATGTCTGTGTATGTTTCCATGAATCAAATGTCCTTTCAACAAATTGTTCTGTGTCGACCTTCCAGATAAGTCTTCATCTCACACCGCTGTTTTGAAAGTGGCATGAATCTAGACGAACCTTCTTGAGCATTAAACTCCAAGGAAAGTTCTTTTGTC
Source organism: Rhodeus uyekii (assembly GCA_037043235.1). Classification (NCBI taxonomy): domain Eukaryota; kingdom Metazoa; phylum Chordata; class Actinopteri; order Cypriniformes; family Acheilognathidae; genus Rhodeus; species Rhodeus uyekii. The sequence goes on from JAWRVZ010000026.1 coordinate 4,587,596, forward strand.
TTGAGCATAGAGAAAAAAAGAGACAATGGAAAGTCTCTGGTTACTTCATTTAAATGTACATGTCTCCTCTCTCAATATATCGATGATCCAGTGCGAGAGGGACACGAATCTGATTTGGCTTATGCCACTCAGAAGTCTAATAATAAATAAGGGCGAGCATAAGATAATAAGGACTGTTTTACGCGGTGACCCTGACGGTTTGCGCATCCTTTGAGGCTCGATGGAATTTCGCCCTAATTGCGGCACATCCCCCCGTTGCTGCAGCAACTCGGTCATAAAACCAGTCTTAGTCTGGAGCATTTGTAGAATTGGAGTGAGGTGCCATAAACCGTCTGAGAACCAAGGTTATTAACTGTGACTAAGAGCTAGAAAACAACGGCTGGAACCATTGAAAGCTTGTGTTCACGGGCTTTTCCGCCATCATTTGTCTCAGCGTCCCATCACGGCACCACGACTGGATTGCTCAGTGTTTCCCAGCTCCGACGATACGCTTCATGTCCGCTGGGTGGCGCACTTTAGATCAATGTCATTGCCGGGTATCTAAAATCCCTGCTGAAACATGTTTACTTTGTGTAAGGACAACGTCTTCGTGACTATACAAGGCTCTGTTTCAGGTAATTATAGCCAAAACCATTTAGATATTTTTGTTGCGCTGCAGCATTGCATTTTTTAATTATTTAGACGACAATAGCTTATCAGTGTTCAACATGTGGCACATTTAAAGCTCAATGATTAAAAATTAATCATTTAAAAAAAGTAGTAGCACCGGTCACAGTTGTATTAGTGCCAGAGTTTTAGAGTTGGAGCTTTTTTATTCTCTCTTTCTTTTTAAAGTAGGCTAATTATTAGAGTTTGTAGACTTGTTTTTATTCTTGATGGCCTAACCTCGATGCAACCTCGAACATAGCTTTTGTCATTTCCAAAAGATTTCTATACGCAACATAAAAATAAATATGTATTGTAATTATTGTGCTGTGCTAAATAAAACATAAAATTATCTGGTCTTTATGGAACAATTAATATAATATTGTTATATTTTAAAACGATACACGCTGATGCCTTGCATGACGCAGAAAGTATAACCTAAATAAATATAATGTAATAAATGTAATCTAAATAAATGTAGCTTTTTCCAATCATTCAAATTCATTTCTCGAAGTAGCCGAAAATATTAACTTTTAAATAATAATATTTGTCCAGACTTTGATGGTGACATTGACACTCGTTAAGAATCAAAATAGGATTATTGGAGCACGGCAACTTAACTATAAGAAAATTAGTTCGTTTAATGACTTTACTTATTTATATTAAACTATGGCTAGTTCAATATAGTCGCCATTTAAAAGCGCATGTTAATACTCATAGTTTTGTCATCAGAAATATGTTAATTTGAGCTATAGGACGATTAATGCTATAGATGTATAAACAGGCATGCTGTATCTCTGAAAATATCAGAGGATTTAAAAACAGTTTAGAGATAAAGCATAAATGATCCTTTAGGCCTACATCAAAATACATTTGGAATTACATTTCCTGTAATTAAATGCAAATCAACGGCCAACTTCATGCTCACAGTTGAAGATGTCGCCAAAATTAGGCAAAAATGAACAATTGCATTGAAACTGCTATCGATGGATCATTTAAATCCCATGGGTTTGTGGTTAGACGTGTCTTGCAACTGTTATAAGAGCTTCTACATCTTTTTGTATCATTGATCCATAACTCACTATTGCAATTCTAGAGCTTAAACATGCCTAAACGTAGCTTTATCACATGCTAAATGTTTGTAACATTCAGTGGAAACACTGAAAGACACCAGACCGAAAGCGCCTCTCCTTTTGAACTTGAGTGTAAATAATTTGTTTTGACCCACCGCGCGCATGAAATCCAGAAGAACAGTCTGTAACTCACTGTTTAAGGGCTGTTGGGGCAATTACAGTGTATCATAAAGGTTTACAATTTTAGCACTTGATCTCCTTTTTCTATACCTTGTTGCTTTTGGGTTTTATATAGACTATACGTGGCTCAAGAGGCTCAGCGGTGACGCCAGTGTTCACCGTGCGCGTGAACAAAACCCGGTTCGAGTTCGGTTCTGTTTTTTTTCGTTTATACTTTCAAAAGCGACCGATCGGGTTTATGTAGATTTGACTTTACAAAAATCTAGTAGCTTGAAAAAGATATGGGACACAAGGGTTACGTGCGCACGGAGGGAGGAGTCATCGCTCCTCGTTGCGATTTAATTGGCTGTTAGCTCACACTGAGTTGTATAGTTATCAGTAATTATATTCAGCATGTTTTGCACAAGAAATGTCATCCAGAAAGGGCAATCTTCTTCCACCGTCAAATTATACCACAAAGATGTCATGCTCCGATAGTCCATCTGGAAACTCGTTTCTGGTAGACTCCTTGATCCACGGAAGGGCCGAGGGAAGTGGACACTACTACCAAAACAGCGGAGTCTACTTGCAGCCGACCTCCGACTATTCTTATGGACTGTCGAACTGTGGCTATTTTTCTGGACTCAAACGGAACGAGAGCAATTCGCAAAATGCAGTGCCTCCGTGTGGGCCATATCAAGGCATGGAAACGTGGCTGGAGACGTCGAGGTCCTGTCGCATTGAGCAGCCTAACAACCAAATGACCCCACGTTCGTTCTCGCCCACCATAAAAGAGGAAAACTCTTACTGCTTATACGAGTCTGAGAAGTGTCCAAAAGACACCATCACAGAGGATATATCGTACTCGCGGCTGACAGCAAACTCATGTCCATCTAGCAACAATAACGGCTGTGTTCCGGTGCCCGGTTACTTCCGTCTGTCTCAGACGTGCACCACATCTAAAGGTTTTCCAGACACCCAGTCTATATCGACTCATCTCGCTACTGCCCAACGCTCGAGCCGATTTGACAGCTCTCTTCCAGCCATAGCAGCAGAAGCGAGCAGGGAAGAGAGCGAAGAGCCCCCCGCATGCGCACCATGTGCCCCGGGAAGGAACAAGGAGCTGAGGGGGTCCACCGGCACCGCTTCATCCCCCGAGCCACCGGACAGCCCGGAGAAGGCGGTCACCGTTACTAAAGGTTAGTTTTGCTGCCCAGCCTTAAAGTCCGAAGGATCTGGACGTCTTTGGATCGCGCGTAGAAACATGAACGCCTTTGCGTGGTTTATTTTTGTTTTGTTTATTGCATGTAATATTCAATAATACCCTGATTTTATTTTACCACACGCCTTAAGGCAGGTTTAGCAAGCATAATCATTTGCGAGGTTCTTTTCATTTATAAATACATTTCTGAGGAGGTACATCACGCCCAAACCAATTCAGCTCAAGTCCTGGAGTCTGTCTGTTCTCCTTTACGCATAACAGCATTTCTTCGAGCCAGATGCAATGTGCATTGTTTTTAAAACTTACTTTTTAATAATATCATACAAACCGTTTAAAACATAATGCTCCAAATACATAGCTTAACAAAAGCACACAATATTTGATCAATATGTTGATATAAACGTTCACACAGCAAAATATTCATTTGTGTCGAGCGCAAAACTGTGCTTCGATTTCCTAAAGGTATCTCGAAATATTTAAATGAGCAAATACAATTTTCAAAAAAGGGCCTATTGCCCATGGACTATATCCACATGGACTATATCCACATTTTCATTAAGCAAGCCTGTTTTTCATGACAACTTGAGATATGTAATCACTTAACACACCTAGATGCATATGCATCGAGTTTGTTTAGTGACACAACACATTTTTTAAAATACTTTTAATTTATCCACAAGAAACGGCCGATAAAGCATCGTCAATGCCTTTATAAGGCAATTGTTCTAACAAACAAAACGATATTTATATAAAAATATTGTTACTTGTCAGATAATAGTAAAATAACAGAAGTAATAAATCGTATGACATTTTATGAATATGATTATACACAATAGTCATAATTTACATTAATGTTAAAGACCGTACTTACGCTATACTTCTGATAAACAAAATGTATATTTGATGTGTAATTATTTTATGGATGTGTGGTTGCACTTTATTTTAGGCTGTCCAGTGTAATTATACATTTATTGAGTAATATTAATGTTCCAAAATGTACTTATTAAAGGGTTAGGATTAGGTTAATGTATAGTTATTACTATAATACCTTCATGCAACATATGTAACAAGGACACTATAAAATAAAGTGTTACCGATTCTGTTGCTTTAGTCGGTTACATCCTATTTTAATGTGTCTTTGTTACACTAAAATTGTACATTTAAGTACTGAGTGATATTAAGTAACTACATGTGGGTTTGGGTTTGGTTTAGTTCCATGTAATTATGCATAATGTACAGTTATTACTATAGAAACTTCATGTAACATGTAACAAGGACTATAAAATAAAGTGTTACCGATTTGTTACATTCGTCGGTTACACTTTACTTTAATGTGCTTTGTTACACTGTAATTGTACATTTAAGTACTGAGTGACATTAAGTAACTATATGTGGGGTTGGGTTTTGTTTAGTTCAATGCAACTATGCATAATGTACAGTTATTACTATAGAAACTTCATGTAACGTAACAAGGACTATAAAATAAAGTGTTACTGATTTTGTTACATTCGTCGGTTACACTTTATTTTAATGTGCCTTTGTTACTCTGTAATTGTTCATTTAAGTACTGAGTGAACTTAAGTAACTACATGTGGGTTAGGGTTTATTTTAGATGCATGCAATTATGCATAATTTATAGTATTTCTATCGTAAATACATGTAATAAGCTATAGGATAAGTTCGAATTAGACGCATGGCCATTGTAGCCTATTTTAGGATGATATAAACATTGCGAAACTGGGGCTAATGTTGAACTAATATTTTCCTCATATTTTCAGCAGGAGACTCCAAAAGTGAGAGCACAGCTAACTGGCTGACTGCGAAGAGTGGCCGGAAGAAGCGTTGCCCCTACACCAAACATCAGACACTAGAGCTGGAGAAAGAGTTCCTCTTCAACATGTACTTGACACGAGAGCGTCGCCTCGAGATCAGCCGCAGCGTTCACCTCACGGACAGACAAGTCAAAATCTGGTTTCAGAACCGACGGATGAAGCTGAAGAAAATGAGTCGAGAAAACAGAATCCGAGAGTTGTCGACCAACTTCAGTTTCACATGAAGCCTCCTCGCTTTATTGATCTCTGGCGCCCTCCTCCTCCATCAACTGCAGTGGGAGCCTACTTACAACAAACCGTCTCCGTAGGTGTGTGTGTGTGTGTGTGTGTGTGTGTGCGTGCGTGCGTGTGTGTGCATATATGACTTGTGCAAGATACTATTGATAACTTATTGTGTGTCGTATACTGTTGACGTTTTTATCTGTTTATGTATAATTTTATTTGACATCCCAGTCGTCATAACGTGTCATGGCTATTTATAAACTGTCAAGACTTCACTGTAAAAGCAAGAGAGGAAAACATCCAACGCTGAAGGTGTTCATTGTACATAGCATTCTGACTATATTGTACATTTATTGTATATATCTGCGATATTTGCATGTTGTAATAATAGTAATTACGAAACCATTTGAAATAATAACAATATGTTTCTTCTCAAGTACGACCTTGTCATGTAATCAATTTGCTGTTCTAGGCATAAGTCCAGTTCTTTGAAACTTGTATAGTTATAAACATGACGGGACTTCATATAATATTATTGTAACAGCATTGAAACGTAAATTTTTTTCTGAAAACACAGGCCGGACTCAGATGTAAATTAGTAATTCATACATGGGAGAAAATAAATAAAGGCATGTATATGTAAAAGTCATCTGAGCCTACTTTTATACAATTCTTCTTTTCCCTTTCTTTATGAGAGATTTGTAATGGAGTAGAACTGACTGTAAAATTAAATGATTGATATCACAGTGTTGGTCCCGTGGAGAGTCACACAAAAATTATCATTCCATTCATTTCAATTCCTGTGACAACATTTGAATTATATTTCTCATATAATCTAATTTAAATTCAGGATATTCCATAAAAAGTCAACAGTTGTTTTTTTATAGCATTGGTCATACCATTGTGGGCAGAAAAAAAGAAGTAGAAAAAGCCACATATTTTATTGTACTTATTTGCTTGTGCAACACACGATGTCGATACAATAAATAGATAAAAACACGGCGTCGCCTTCTTATCTTCTCAAGCAAGAAACAAAGACAACTGCTAAGTGATTTAGGTAGTTTCATGTTGTTGGGCTCTATTTCACATCCCCAAAACACGAGACTGTCTTAATTGCCTCGCAGTGAGATTCAGCACAACTACAATTCTATTCTAGCTAAAAAAAAAAAAAACAGCATGCAATTCTCAACAGCATTTCATAGATTAAATACATTATTCTAATGCATGAACTGCCCTGTTGAAGTGAAATCCTTAGATGTGTATGAAAGTAAACGGTGGAGTGCAGGTGTAGATAGATAGCAAGGCCTCGGTTACGATCAATGCACTTTGGCCAAAGCCGCGTGCGCATCTGAGACCGAGAGCACGCCCACATTGCCGGATGCGTCTGCTGGGCCGGAGGGAAAAAACACAAAGGCTTTATTGGCCATATTCAGGCCAGACAGCCATGTTACAACCCGAAGAAAAACAGAGTAATAGCCCCCCGTTATAAACAGAGTCTGTTGAAGTGCCCAGAGACTCTTCCGAGGACAAGATCACTGACCAGTGGGAGAGACTCAAACGGGTGTCCATTATTGCCGATGCTTTCATGGATAAGCCTAAAAGGATTTTACTGTCACCACCATTAGATTAAACTATTCCCCATTTGAACAACGCTGCATATACTCACGCTGTAAACACGTTTCTGATTTTCAAATATTATAAAATATTCCGAGCGCTTTTATGCCGTCCAACACCACATTTACTCTTCAACTTAACCAATGCAAATATACAAATATATGTACGATTCTTAGAAGCCACTGTTTTACTGAATATGTGGATATTGTTAAAAAAGAGCTATATTTATGAACACTAATCACGTTACATTTATGCATTTGGCAGCCGCTTTTGTCCAAAGCGATTAACATTACATTCAAGAAATAAAATGTATATTTTAATCAGCTCTGATCACGAATGCAAGAACAGTATGTATCATAATAATATTGTGCCTGTGCCATAATATTGTGATTGACAGTAAAACTCACGAGTTTTGCTGTGTTGAGCCAAAAACGTTTATTAATTCACACTGTTTTAATCTCAACATTTTAATAACCTCACAGCTGCTGTAAGATTTAGTTTTGATGTAAAGCTGAATTTTAACATAAAACAAACGGCTCATTTTGTAGAAGCATGCAGCAAAGAGTCCGATTAAGCTTTTTGCGTTATTATTTCTCCCCTCAGATTTAATTCATAACCAGCCGCTTCAGATTTAGTTTAACTTGCTTGTCTGCGCCTTTCTGAGGCTCGAGCGCGTTACTGAATGACTGGTCACTTAGCAGGTCATATCTCAAACCATCCAAGTGGCACTTATTGCCATATAAAGTATACATATGGCTCACATAAAGATCATTTTTATGTCTGCAAGGCCTAGATTTGTCTGCAAAATTTGTGAAAAATAAACACGTTCAGTCTAAAACAAGCTTGATGAGGATGAGCTACACAATGACATGACCATGTATTTACGCGTTTTGGGATTTATTTTATTGTAGGCGCGCTTAATTCAAATTTGAATTGGAAAATTTGCCCCCTACAATGACGCTTCTCGAATAACCTGTTTTTGTTACGATTAGTTATTAGATGCTGAAGTTTAACAACACGAATAAAATCAAATCCGCCTTCATAAAAGCATATGGCTATACCATTAAAAATATGACTTGTAAAATGGAGGCCATTTAACCGTGCGCACTGGTTAGGCTTTCCCCTTTATCTCCCACGTTCTCTCCCACAGTCACGTGTCTGGCACATCCAATCCAATCTCTGCAGTGATTCAACTTATCAGAGGTCTGTAGTTCACCGCGAAGTCAAGTAGTTACTTACTTGATTTCAACGGATTCTGCTTTTGTGGCACTTTCATTGTGGGTGTACCCGTCCGGCGGCTCCCTCTCTCTCTCCCTCTCTCTCTCTCTCTCTGCGTGTTTTTGTTATGTCGACATTGGGGACACTGAGTTACTACGCTGACTCACACATTCCTCACGAGAATGACGATCATTTGGCTCCGAGGTTCTCATCTGGACCCGTGGTCCATCAGCAGGCTCGAGAACTGACGCTTCTAGAGTATGGCGAGCAGGAGCCGTACACTTTCCAGGCCAAATCATCCATTTTTGGTGCGTCGTGGAGTCCCGTGCCCGTGCAGCCCCCAGGCGCATCCATCGCCTACCACCCGTACATCCATCACCCGTGCTCAACAGGAGAAACCGACGGAGCACCGGTGCGTTCCTGGGCGTTAGAACCGCTTCCTGCCCTGTCTTTCACGGGATTATCCACAGATGCGCACCATGATATAAAACTTGAACCACTGGTTGGGAATGGGGAGTGCACCACGCACACACTGCTCGTGTCCGAGTCTGACAACAACACGACCCAAGCGGAGAGGAAGGTACCCGACGATGCGCTTTCCAACGGATCCCAGGACGAGAAAACCCCAGCAGAGACGAAGCTGGATGTAGACCCAAGTAAGTGCAACTATCAGAATGCACTTTGATATGACAGGCTTCAGAATGAATCCAATAGGCGTCGATTTTGTATATGTATATATAATTAGAGGCGAGAGTTATTATAGATATGTATTCTTATATTATAGCATACAGCGTTTTTCAGTAGTTTATAAGGCTAGAGGTCTTCTAGGCCTTTCTTTCATCTTTTGTTCTATGGGTGGCAATGATAGCTATTTGCATTTAACAGCATGTTTTAATGGCAAGTGTCCATAATTAAAAATACCACATATTTGCATTAGGATGTAATGGATTATACTGCATGTCATATTTTCAGACTTTTAGACCATCCTCATAGACTTCTTTGAAGTGCTGCCCTAAATGTATTTAAAAAGGAAAAGAAAAAAGGTTTTTGACACAATATATTCGATTAAATGCATAGTTAAAGATTGGATGGAAATGCGTAATTGTTGTCATTAGACTTGCAATCTGGATTTTTAAGCACTTTTTTCTTATAGACAGTAAGGCCCTAGTTTATCCTTCATCCAAGGATGCCAAAACTGTCAGTAGGAGAATATTTATAGCTTGCACATTACATTTTCGATCACATAAAATATACCCGCAGGCGTGAAACATGTAATCCGTGCTTTTGCTTTCCAATTTCAGCATACTCAAAATTCTAGATAGTCAAGTAGCCTTTATATTACACTCTTTTTTCTGTTTCTCGCTCGCTGGCCATAAAATGGCCGCAGTATTTTCCAAGTGGCAACATGACTAGCTTCTCTCTCTCCGACCCTTCTTGCAGATAACCCTGCGTCCAACTGGCTGCATGCGAAGTCCACTAGGAAAAAGCGCTGTCCATACACTAAGCATCAAACTCTCGAGCTGGAGAAAGAATTTCTGTTTAATATGTACCTCTCACGCGACCGTAGATATGAAGTGGCAAGACTCCTAAATCTCACCGAGAGACAAGTCAAAATTTGGTTCCAAAACCGTAGGATGAAGATGAAGAAATGCAATAAAGAGCGTCCAAAAGACATTTAAAACATGCGCACTGCAGATGAGTTATTTGGTGTTTGCCTGTCTTCCCCCTCATGCACAACTACAGTAGATTATTATCAATAGCCAACATTTTGTAATGTTAGATTGCACAAACCTTTGATTTGAGCTTGTATATATGATTGTGTGTATTTGGTCTGCTTGTTGTAAGTTTAGCATTTTGCATTGTGTACATTTTAAATGTGTTATTTTCTATTATTATTATTATGTAGCTTATATCAGTTCATGATTTCAGGGAAATAGTTTCTGCGATATGAAATGGTGATGATATGCATGAATATTTTTTTTATTCAAAAATTACTTGTAGCGTAATGTATCAATGTTTAATGTGACTACCTAGATGTATTTGAACTACCTATGTATTAAGATAAGAAATTATTTATGTGTTGTTCGTCATTTAAATATTTCAGTGAATTTTGTAACATTTACGTGCTTGTAATGTTATATGTGAAAATTGCATACGCCAATACCTCAAATCCACAGTGTAAATCCTTTTCACATGAAAATGTGTACATAAATAAATTTCTGATAAATAGTATATTTCGTTAAGACTCTCTATATCAAATGTCTGGGCAAATATATCCAAAAATAAAACTTTTCCTCGGGTTTCACGGGTAACAATCATTGCGAATGACGTGCAAATCTGAATATAGAAATAATGAACAATTGCACTCAAGAATTTCTGAGCCATACAGCTAATCGGGAAAGACTCAACATGAATAAATCTTCCCTGAACGAGGTTGACAACGACTGCAATCCCTTGCTATTTTTGCTCGAGAAATATTTTACCGCCCTCCAAACAGTTTTACGCTTCTCGTGCGCGCGCTCATTCTCCCGTTATCTTGCAACCCACTGTTTAGTGCCCCGTTAACGGCCCGGATGCCGGTTATCCGAATAAATAAAGCTTAGTTTGATGCTCGCAGACAGGCCTGCTCATTCTATCTGTGCCCCTGCAAGCGATATTAGTGGCCGTGCGGCAATAAACCACAATCACAGTCTTAACTGTTTATGGGGTGCAAAGCGATGGAGGGCGGAACTAGAACGACTTTTTGGAGGCGTTACGCCCACATCAATGCCATTACAGTAACACAGGATGCATTTTATTACATTTTTTTAAATTTATTTATATTATTTTTTAGGCTACTTTTTATTACTTTTTATTGTAGTCTACTTCTTATTATGTTATTAGTAGTAGCAGTTTTATTATTTGTATTAAATAAACACAAAATAAAGGGAAACAGCAAAAAAAGACATAGGCTAGATCTTGAAAACTGAGCCATCTTCAAAGGCTCTAACCCAGACAGCATCGTAAAACTGGGCTCAGCAACACTGTCTGTTTTTTCCCCCGTTAATTACTTTATTACTCCTCAGCAACAATTAAAACGTTGCAGAACTGATCACCCATTTGTTGCCTCGTCATGCATGAAGCGACAAAGGAAAACCTATTGACGCATTGTTTTTTTCTTCTAGCTGTGTCCTGTATCTTTGCTCATTCTCGTTTGGTAATTTAAGCATTTAAAATAAATGTACTTCTTTAAAACGTGAATTTTTCCATTTACTCTTGTTTTGTTGTTGTTGTTTGTTGATGAATCAGAAAGGTGCACTCGTTTTTGCTAAAGGCATGGTGACTATAGGAACTCTAAATATTTCCATTTGGAAAAAGTTAAATCCCCCCCACACACACTTAGAGATTCACATTTTGGTTAACACACCTGATTCATCAGTGAATCAGCTCCTTAATAAAGTCCTTCCTGATCTATATTTGGTGTGTTTGATGAGCGAGACACCAATTTTAGGGATGCTGTGGGGCCTCCTTGAACAGGACTGGGAAACATTGTATTTTGTCCTTTAACAAGCACACTGGCCTAATGAACCACTTCCATTAAATGAGCCACTTCCATTAGTATCCAGCAGGTGGTGACAGCGGTGTGTTTGACTAAAAGGATTTGCCTCACAGCAAACTAACCTAATGAGGGCCAGACATGAACAAGGCCTATTCATGGTTGAAAATATTTCAATAACTGTCTGTTAGAAAATGGCCAAAACAAGTTTTTTTTATTTGTTGTGTATAAAGTCAGATTGAATTCTCATTTAATCTAATTCCTAGCTTGAGCCTAAATGCAGAACTTTCAGTTGAATTGATAATGTTAATATTTCAAACGCTTCATTAAGAGCCTATAACATATACATCTAAGTTTATTGACTTGTTTATTTTATTTGTTTACATCAAACCATGCAGTACTGACGTCTGGAAAATGATTTGAATTCTCTTGAATTGAGCTGATATGTAACATTATATAAAAATACAGACATTAGATGACCTCCCACCATGCAGTTTCCCTCCTTTTCACCAATAAATCTGGATTTTCTTTTTATTATTATTGGCATCTATAGTTCCATGAAGAACTATTAACTTTCATGGACCCTTTCCAATGAACAAAAGGTTCTTTAAACTATTAAAAATGAAGACTTCAAAAGAAAGTTTTCACTGTGATGCCATAGAAAAACTATTTTGGATTTCCCAACAAACCTTTTATTAAACATTTATATAAAAAAAAAAAAAAATATTGCATTGTGAAGAACAGTTTCAACTGAACCTTTTCCCGCTCTGTGTAAAGGTTCCATGTTCGTAAGATGTTACAGGTTTATAAGAGTGTGTAACGGAAAAATATATGTAACTGGATGTTGTATGTATCCAAATGGAAAATGAGAAAGATCTAGAATGTGTTGGAGTGCACTGAAGCATGCATGACCTTTACAGCTTTGACCTTTGTACCTATTATTAGTTGTGTACATAATCACGCACAGCACACTAAGGTGGGCTTGGTCAGATGAGTGTGGGCCTGACAGCTTTCAGGGGACGTGGAGTGTCAGGTTGGGGTTAAAGGGATGCCCAAAATTTTAAATAATGTCATCATTTACTCACCCTCGTGTCACCTCAATCCTGTGTGACTTTCTTTCAGAAGAAATTTCAGTTCAAACAACACCCATTACCGATCATTGAATATTTTTGTGTGAACAAAATATCCTTTGGCTCAAACAGTAGAGTGTGGCGCTTGCAACGCCAAGGTCATGGTTTTGATTCCCAGGGAAAGCAAGAACTGATTAGAATGTCAATGTGTTCCTTGAATCCAATGCAAGCCGCTTTGAATAAAAGCGTCTGCCAAATTCATAAATGTAAATAGAAGGTGCACCAGGTAGACAGAAACACTGGAAAACTGCTAAAAACCTCAGTGTTTATTTATTAAATATGCAAGAATCAATTAACATTTCACTGGAAATCTGTTGGCAACACATGGCTTATCCATGCAAATTATATTGCAACTGTGAAGATACATTTAGTTCCACACTTGCAAATTTAAAAAGTAATTGATGGTTTAATTTGAACATGTACTATGCTTTTATGCTGTTTATATTCTTAGATCAAGGTGAATGGGACGATCTATTTAAGAAGAAGCACCTTACAGTCTTACAAGTGGTCTGGGGCCCTTGTTAATCCACCCACGTTTAGCTTCAGGCTATAGGGTATCCATGCATGTAGGGGGGGGGGGGCAGTGATATAGTAGCACTTACGAACTTGGGTCCCACTTAGTCCAGTGTTTCAGGAAACCAGACAGTTGTTTATGGTCATTTTCCTGTTTCACTAGAAAGGATAAAGTCCATTTAGGCGATGTCGTTACTGTCTATATGTCACATACAGCCAATGCATCGGAAGCAATAGGTAGGCCTAAAGATAAAGAGGATATTGCATTTCCCGAACATAAATCGTCAGTAGTTACTCACTTTACTTCTGAAAACTTTCAGGTCAGGAACTAAAGCTGGAACTTTTGGCAATGCGTCAAAGAAATAGCATCAACACAAAACTACTGCGAATATCGAAACTGCAAAAAACATTTGCACGTTATCTTCTTTTTTTAAATCTGACTTCTGTTTTCAAACGTATTCATATCAGCCTCAGTGATTAGATGAATTTGTGTAATATAACTACTCAAATTATAAGGGACTATGAGAGTAAGAGTGGTGCTCCTTTGGTGGGTGTTAGTTTATAAAACAGGCATTACTAACTGATGTACGTTACTCGTCTTAGTTCATATTCGTGACGTTACAGGGAAACTCAGCGGTTGGCAGAAAGAGGGCGATGTTGGTCTGCAAGCTGTTGTTTATGGGAAAGCCGATTGCCTATAATCTAACAATAAACGATTTTAAAAATAGACGCTGCACTTCTGATTATTTAGGGCAAGCAATAAAGCAATGAAGGCTAATCATGAATCGAAAAATATCAGGCCTATAAATAGAAAAGCGTCCCAAATGTGGCATTACTAACTAAATTATTTCATGCATCATGTATTGTAGACATGCACATAATAAAAGCTTGTTTTTGCCACTGCATTATGGGATTATCCAATTTCCTTGCATATAGACCTCGTCAAGAAGGCATTTTGGTTTCCTGCTGCAAGAGACTCATGTCTGCCCCCAAGGATCTGACACGATTAGCCATCAATATGGTCCACAAAAGCCCATAGAGCTGCTGGTCCATGGATCACATTACTCTGATAATCTACAGTCAACTGACCCACAACTCTCCAGACCCATGGCATATATATAAACCGATATGCATTTGTTTTTATTCCTCGTAAAAGGTAACTATATGAAAAGAAACATACAAGATATAGTAGATAAGTCTAATCATTTGCAAAACCCTAGACGTTTACTTACAAAGTTTCCTTGCCTTAACGTCTCGTTTTAACATCAAGAAGGTCTAACTATAAAAGTATTATTATTTATTTTTTATTAAAGCCAGCAAGTCAAAGGATGCATTCTCACAACGTCATATCCTAAATAAAACGGCATTCTCTTGTCGGGCAGGGGTAATAGTGCATATGCCCGGAAATGACATACACCTCCAGCACAACAATAGGAGCTCGGAGCTCGTTTACGACCCAGTGCAGTGTGTGTGGGTAGTGGGTCATCCATCAAACCCCACTGTTGCTAGAGCTACTGCCTTCTCAGACATCATAAACACCCCATATACGCCTCACTCGCACTAATTTACAAAACTCACCGAGAAGGATACAGACGGATCAAACCCCGGCGAATAGATCTGAAAATGCGGTTGACCCAAGTAGCAGACATAAAGTCCATTCAGCAACCCGTATCTCATCAATGACATAATTACATTCAGAAATACCTTCTTAACTCCATTCATTATTTAGATCTATGCGTTAGTAAACAGGCCTCTGAAGCAACACAAATCAACATAACTTTATGCGAAGAACAAACTAATTTATTAAATTGCACAGACAATATCAATACAAGAAAAGAAAAACACAAATATGTAATGTCAAAAACGAAAATCAGTAACAAACGGGGTTTCCTAGATAAAAACCCCACTTATATGAAGAATTTTTTTTTACAACACCAACATATTACTAATAAAAACAATATAAAATATATTTATGCATGTCAACCATAATGGGTAGCTACATATTGGAATGCGTAATGATGTTTATATATACATATTGACTATATTAATGCATTTGCTTTATATCACATTGATCGCTTCATTTGTTTAGTGATCCAACGAGCCAAGTTTTCACTCTTAACTTGTGTTTTATGACGGTCAGCATTCATAATTTAGTCTAACAGACGGTCAGCGGGGCTGTCCATCGTGCCAGACGTATCCAAAAAGACTGGCGCTGGAACATCTACTCATCACGGGGACGAAATTCATGCAAACTGACAAATCATCAAATAATTATTTAATGTCTCATATCTTAATATCTAATATCTTTTAAATGAAAACACTTATTTGAATAAATGCGCTGGTTTGCCTTAGAAACGCCGGCTTTAACGCGTAATGAACAGATTGGTTTCCAATTAATATTTTATTTGCAAGTCATGAACATGAATTAAAATGCCGCATTGTTATTTTTCAATTGCACACACTGAAGCATTTTTATAGGCTGCGTTAATTTAAATGAAGGAAACTCACATAATTAACAACATTATATCTCGACCTTGGGAATTTAATTCAATCTAACAGAGAAAGATTGCGTTAAAAAGAGTCTGATGAAATATTGGAATTTAAATATTAAAACACCTTTCCGAAACTAAGCACATCAATTCAAATACATTTAGCATTCGTGTACACGCGTTAATACATGTGCAAATGCAAATTAAATTTATAGTTCGATTGCCAATATGCAAAAACAAAAATATCCTTCATTTAAAGCACTGATATACTCACATATCCATTCTGTCAAGCCTATCTCATTAGAATAAACACAATGCAAAGCAAATATGATTTAATATTTCAATAGATATATTAACATATTATTAATATGATATTTAACAGTATCTGTAAAAACACATCCTTGATAGATTTCGACGTTCAGCTCGTGGGAAACGATGAAGATTTTTCGTTCGTAGTGGAAATGTGTAGGAAGGAGTGGGTATTTTTGAAGAATGCCGACACCCACGTTCGTCCACACACAATAGCTCCTGTGTAGCTGCAAAAAACACGTTTTTTCTCTTACAATCAATATGTAATCCTATTCATTCCCAACCCTTCGATAAAGGCTGCCTTTCCAGAAACGAAAATCTAAAAAACAAACGATTTCAGGTCCGAAATAAAGCTGGTCCATTCGAAGCACATCCGGTATGAAATTATGATCAAGGCCAGTCCTTTAATCGGAAAATATCACTTTTGTCATTTGAATGTATAAAATGGAGAAACTCTGAACCGTGAGTACTACGTTGTTCTCTTCTTCCTGGCCACATATGATCTAAGGGAGTGCTAGATGGTTTAAATGTGTTCTTAGGGCACTAAGCTGTCAGACCTTTTGGCGTGTAAGATTGATAGCGCGCAGGCTTCCAGGGCTCTTTGTTTGGAATATAAGCAATAAAGTGCTCGAGGCCTACACCTACTTAGCTAAAGACTTCTGAGGGCAACACAGAAGACACATTCTTGAACGGAAAGAACGATTGGATTTTACACTTCAATTTTTTACATTAATAAATCTGATGGGTGGGGTTTCCTGTTGGAGGGCTTAGAGCCGTTCAAACAAATGATGGAGCTCAATTCTGGTCAAATATAAGCTAAAGTGTGTTATTATTTACATACTACAAATGTATTATATTTTAACTGAATTCATTATCAGCCGTTTCAGGAGTTGTGCATTGAATATCAACGATGTTAGATGCACTAGTAGAAGAATGTAACATAAAATGGCATAAATTACGTTTTTTTTTTAAAGTTCAGTCATTTTAAAATAACTAGGCTACAATGTCTCTAACTAAAACAGCACTAATGGACGCGAAATGCGTCAGTGCGCGTGTGAACGCGCGGGCGCGCCAGGGCTTTCAAAGAATGTTCCTGCGCGCAGCGTGCGCGCGCTTGTGTGCTCTCTCTCGCGCGCGCGCTTTGCTCGTGCATTCACAAACGAGAGCGCGCATTCACTAAGAAAGTAGTAAAAAGCCCGACTCGGGATTAAAGTGATTTCTCGATCGTGGCTATTGGTGTGTTTTGTGTGTCCAGTCGCTGTGATGTGATGAGGGATCTTCTTCAGCCGAGGGCCGGTCAAAGAAACAGGGGACAAACAGCAGACTCTCACTGTGTTTCAGGTACTGGCTATACTTATAATCTACGGAGCAGTGGGCAAACTGACCATAAATGCGTAAATAAACTAGCCCGTCCCAGTGAGTGAGGCGTTCCTCTCGGACTTTTTTCGATCAATCACACAGACAGTGGCTTCTTTTGATTAAACCCCAAATTGTCATTGGACAGAGGTAATCATGTGACAAGCAATACGGTCCAATTTCAACCTTGTCTCCATGAAAGCAATAGTTTAATGGCACCGCGGTCCCCATACGGCCGTAATCAGCAAAATAGTTTTTTTTTTAACCCGGCACGATATTTCATCATATCTTCCTTGGGTCACAAATTTGTGAGCGGTGAATTTGCAAGACTTGGAGGAGATGAATTACGAATTCGAGCGAGAGACGGGTTTTATCAATAGTCAGCCGTCGCTCGCTGAGTGCCTGACATCTTTTCCCCCTGTCGGTGATGCATTTCAAAGTTCATCAATCAAGAGCTCGACGCTTTCACACTCGACACTGATTCCTCCTCCTTTTGAGCAGACCATTCCAAGCCTGAACCCCGGCAGCCACCCTCGCCACAGCCGGCCCAAGCAGAACCCCAATGGCTCATGCCCGCTGCCTGCTGCATCCTTGCCCCCAGAGTACCCTTGGATGAAGGAGAAAAAAGCATCCAAGAAAAACCAGACAACTTCGACAGCAACAACCACGGACCCCGGTCCGCTATACTTCTCCCCTCAAGGTATTTGGATTTCATGCAATTTTATTGCGCTACAGCTCATAATAGTGAACGCAATTGCTTTTATTAGTGCCAGCCCTACTATTATTATTATTATTATTATTATTATTATTATTATTATTATTATGATGATTTCCAGCAGCCGTGTTGCGCAAGGCCGCGCACGCGCTCCTGAAAGTGCGAGATCGTTATCCTCCTGCGAACTAGTTAATATTTGAAAGTTTTATTTCTTGTTTGGATGCGGAGAATCTGCTCTGGACAACTCCTAAACTGCGTGTTAGCTACTTGTAGTGCAGGGCATGAATTTTAATATTTGACAGTAATGAAGAATGATAGATTGCCATTACTCAACTCGGCAGCTGGCGCGTTCATTAATCTTCACTCGGACCTCTCCGCACTCACACCAGACACATCAGTATATTCTGGCATAGGGGATGAGGACACAAATTATTCAAGTGCCGTGGCTCCATTCCCACAAACAATTTATGCTCCCTGAGAAACGCAATATATTTGACAAGTTTGTGAGGTCAGTTTTAAGCCCCGCAGCGGCGTTGTAAAAAAATCAAGAGTTATAATTAGTGGCGTATCAATAATGTATAACGCTATAATCCCTTCATAGGCTCGCCCGAGATTTCTGATGGTGGCAGTGGGGCGACTCGCCGCCTGCGGACGGCGTACACCAACACTCAGCTGCTGGAGCTGGAGAAGGAGTTCCACTTCAACAAGTATCTCTGCCGGCCGAGGCGCGTGGAAATCGCCGCTCTGCTGGACCTCACCGAGCGGCAGGTCAAAGTTTGGTTTCAGAACCGGAGGATGAAGCACAAGCGGCAAACGCAGTGCAAAGAAAACCACAACGGCGACGGAAAAGCACCGAGCCTGGAGGAGGCGGGAGGACGGGGTGATGGGAAATCTTTCTTCGAACAAGTGGCAAACAATGTGTCAGGGGCGCTTTTGGAAAGAGAGGGCTATCCATTCCAGCAGAATACCTTACCTTCTCAACAGTCACAGAATGGACACAATAGTGATTCCCAAAGCGCAACTGTCTCGCCTTTAGGTAGCAATGACAAACATCTGAAACATTTTCCCAACCCGTCACCCACTGTTCCTCTCTGCGCCTCAACAATGGCCCCGGATTGTGCATCTGCTCAGGACAATGGCAGTCCCTCGGCCCTGGACGTCTCTTTACAGGACTTCAACGTTTTCTCCAACGATTCCTGCTTGCACCTCTCAGATGCCGTGTCCCCAAGTTTGTCAGAGTCTGTAGACAGCCCCATTGGTTTATCTACGGAGGCCTTTGATTTCTTCTCGGAGACGCTCACAACAATCGACCTGCAACACTTGAGCTACTAACTCTTACTGAAGTTTCATTATAGGGACGTCAATATTTTCCCACATTGATGGTCTGTGTGTTTAATTGTGACTTTAAAAATAGGCCTAGACCATTAATCAATGAGGTAAGTTTTTCAATAATCGAGTGATCATTTTTGTGTGCAGAGAAAATATGGCAGGAAAAAAAGTGATATTTTTCACGTTTTATTTTTGTATCGCTCGCCGGCAAAGCGCCATATTTTCATAGAATAAATTTGTACTTGTTATTGAAAATGACAGCGTTGTTATTCATTTCTTCAGAATTAAGAAAGAGTAGGTTTGTTATTAAACATGATGTAAAAGTATAGCTATATTATTCCTATGACGATTTTGCTGATTTAATATGATAACGTGTATACGATACATGAAGGTTAATGAATTTCATCATCATTTTTCGAGGGACAAAATTAGTATTTATAAGGATGCCAAATGTGTTTATAACCGCTAATCAAAACTAATGTTATCTTGGAAACTATACGTGCGCAAAATTAATACGCATTTAATTGCGGCTTCCGTTCTTTTTATTTAATCTTTGTTAATTTCCCAGTAGCACAGTTGGAGTTAAATTTAGATTTTTAACTGTATAAAATTAACCTAATGGGAAGTTTTAGATGTCATCAAATCTGTAGACTAAAACAGAAAGAGAAAGAGATTGATGTATTGATTCAAAGTACACAAATAAGCCCTCTACTGTATCTGACGACACAGGGAATCTCCTGGCCAAGAGCTATAACGTTTTGGAGTTCAGCAATTAAATTTTATTGCCTATTAAACCTTCGACAGGGGGTTGGTGTTGAGGCAGCACTCCGCGTAATTCAATCCGCCGCTGAGAATGAACACAGAATTCAACAGTCAAACCACTTTTCTAAAAAAAATGTTTTCTTAGATTATATTATTTATAATAATTATTTATATACATTGTATGGTTTGGGATGCGATTAATGTAGGCAAACTGTGTCCCAAATTAGAGTTATCAACACACACACGCACGTGTTTTATTAATATTCACCCTTTTTAATTCCAAATAACCCTCAATCAGAATAAGTAGCTAATAAACGATTTTATCTGAATGATCCTCTCCTGAGATCTCTATGTCCCCTTGGACTGACCCGATTTATATCCGCTCAAAATAACTTACTTTTAATCTTTATCGACAAGGGAGGATCTTGGCAAACGCTTCACTTTTTGCACAATAAAAAGACGGTCAACTCCACTTCAATGGATTAACGGACACATTTAGCTAGACTACAATTCATTTGAAATATATTTTAAAATGCATAGTTGAACCACGATCAGTTCTCGTTCGTTGGCTGGTGTGTCCCGTTCAATAATAAGGGTGACTCGAGTCATTTTTAATAAAGCCTATAGGCTACAGGCCCACACAATGAAGTGCGAGCTCCGTTTCTGTGGGAAACTCAATTGTGTGGATACCAATACAAAATTACATTTATATGAGACGAAATCAGTGGTCAATCGAGAAAAGTGTCTCTAGCTATAGGAATATTTCCAAACATCTGACGCCACGTTGCAATAGCAGCAAAGTGTTGAAATGGAAATGAGGCCTTGCAGCCAGAAGCTCGCGCCGCACAGAGGCGTTTGTTCCCAGTGTTAGATTTGGATAACTGCAGTGTTGGACTGATGGGATACTATCACCATTTTATGTCTTCAATCGTGGTCTAATGGCTTGTTAGATATGATCAAATTAAGTTTTAAACCCTCTAATCTTCCAGTTGGTTTAATGAATGAATATTAAGGTCTCTATACCATTATTTAAAAAGTTGAATCATACACAAAAAGATGTGTAGGCTACAGAAACCTGTTCTAGCTCTATAGGCTTAGCGCCAAATCGAGGCTGAACAAATAGTTTGACTGATGTCCTTTGACGAAACCAAACACGTGATCGGCATTCTTTAACCAGGTTAAAGACTTGAGAGTTAAGATTTGTCTCAGAGAAGGGATCCAAATCCAGCTAGCTTCCTAAGAACGATGATTATTATCATTTTATGTTTTTGCACAAAAGGGAATTTCTTGCATAAATGCATATGCTGAATTTTTTTAATTTTATTGACATTATATAAGACAAAAAACACTGAATAAAACAACAACAAAGTGTTGCTTATAAAATGTAATTGTAACCCTTTCATTGAGACAACTTTATTCATATCAATATAAAATATATTTTTGGATTTGGAAGTCAGCTCTTTCACAACCATTGTGCAAATGAAAGCTGTACAAACCAAATTTGTCTTTCTATAGTGATTATGCATCACAATAATCATCACAATAATTCCCATGAGCCTCTTCTAGGACCTGGGCATCACTGGAGATACAAATATTACACTATAGGATTGCAAGGACAATTTATCTACTTATGAAAAACTGCCATAAAGTTTAACAGTCAAATAATTTTCATGATCCCACCCAAACTGAACAATCAACCGTCAGCATGCATAATATGTACATGTAGTTTGAGGCTCCTGCAACAATGTTATTTTCTCAAGTGTTTTGCAGCCTAAGTTTATGGCTTTGGTTAGGGAGCCTGACATATTTTTGGTCATCCCAGCATCCAAGGAACTATGAACCATCTGTGCGAAGTACAATTCCTGTCCCGACAGCTAATGCCTAAAGAGGAAAGGCCCATGCACTGCTAGGTCCACTGATTCGGGCTGTAATGTCTATGCAGGCATTTAAAGTCAGTGCAGGCAGCCTTCAGCTGGTTTCCATGGAAACGTGCATTTAAGCTTGGTGGTCCCTTTTGTCATTCCTATGCAGGTGGGCTTCATGCAGATATTCTGAGGGTGGAGCAATGATTAGAGCAGAACCACCAAATATACACAAGACACACATAGCTGCAAAGCGTATAAATATGAATTTTGAGTGCGTAGTTACGTACAGTTTGTAGCACTTAAAGGGATTGTTCACTTGAAAATGAAAATCTGTCTTCATTTACTCACCCTTCATGTACAATCTGTATGACTATCATTGTGGAGGCAAAGAACAGCCCGACACAAAGCGAGAGTGGTTGCCTCCGCAAAGTGCATTAAAATAGTTTAATGCACATCTAGCCGTGGATTATCCCACTTATACATGATCATTTCTTAGAATTGACAACATAAATCTGTTTATTGATATTTGCAGCACAATATCTGACCGGAAGGGTCAAATTTAAGGTCATTTTAATCAGCTACGTCTCATTAAATCTAGTATTCTGCCGCTTTGAATCAGACATAGAGATAAAGTCGTGTAAGATTACATCTATTTGAATGAACAATTTATAGCATTTAGCCTATTTGATTTAATTATCAAAAGAGAGAAACAGATGAGACACATACCTTTGTCTATTCAGAGTCTCTCTCTATTAACAGCAAAGCTGTGAGTTTAATTACTTCAAAACCAGTAATGTTCCCTCTTGCTGAGAAATATAATTTAGAGGTTCAGCAGCAAATTGATTATAGCGTCGATAAGCTTCTATGAAATGGTGATTTAATTGACAACTACTTGTGCACACCTCACAGCCAATCAGAGTATTCAGACAGACCAAGGGTGCATAAATGATGGCAGAAGTTTCAGTGAAATGTCCCTTTAAGGGTCTGAATCAGAACTGGCTCAAGTAGAAGATCCAAGGCCAACCACAGCAACACCACAGAATGCAAATGAACAATTAGCTCTATGAAGCATGATATTATCTCATAGATCATGTTTATGGAATTCCTGAAGTACGCAATTATTCTTCTTCTAGTTGCATTTACGTGGTCTGCTTCTCAAAGATCTCTTGTCATCTAACATAAAAGTGTTTTTCATCCCAAGGCTGCATCCGAGGCCTCAGTGTGTACTGCTGAATCAAAGGACTATATAACACCGGTTACTGCTCCCTGTGGAACAGAGTCCCTGCAAAAAGCTTCATGAATATATCTGCAGTAATTAATAATCAAAGAGTCAAAGCCCTGCCAAAGAGTCGCACAATTACAGCACTTAAAAATGTACATTTCAGGTATGACTTATGATTGCTGTATGAATTAATTTGTTGACATGAAAACATTAAACGGAAACGCAAGGTTCAATCCAGGGTGTCCAGACTTTCTTTCCTCCAGAAAACAGGTGGTGAAAGTGGAGTCAAAAGACAGTTTAATTGTTTAAATGTAAGCTAATTCTAAGTCTTTTAAAAACAACACCTGAGCAGCCTAATCCTTCAGAGGCCAAGGGGCAAAAACACCATCTCATCCATCACAAAGTTGAACTTCACAGATACGCCTGCACCCTACAGGCAGTGGCAAGAGCGTGCCCTCAGATGTTCTTTCTTCATGTTCAGGGGCTGTTCAGGTGGTCTGCTTCAGATATGACTTACCCGTCACATGTCATGGTACTTGCTGGTGATCTCATCTATCTCAGGTATGTTTTCAAGACTAACATGTCTTCACTCAGCTGCCATAAAACGTTCTATTCAGCACTGTTTCTGTTCTTCCAACAAATTAATGATTCTCTTTACCGACTTTCTGAAACAAAACCAAAGTAAAGGCTGTAGGGGAATCACAGTTAAGACCCGAGGACCAAATAATTTGAATGAAGACCAGGAGTCTTAGAAGAAAATTTTAGTGAAGTTTAAGTTTGCAGTTTCATCAGCAGAAGCTTCAGGTCTCACAAGTTCGTAGGCCGCCCCAAATACAATAACATTGTTACAGCAATTATACTCTAACAGAGGGTGCTAACCACGTCAATGATGACGGTTAAATGATTCTGATTGGCTAAGAAAGAAAGA
The DNA here is from genome assembly GCA_037043235.1 of Rhodeus uyekii. Taxonomy (NCBI): domain Eukaryota; kingdom Metazoa; phylum Chordata; class Actinopteri; order Cypriniformes; family Acheilognathidae; genus Rhodeus; species Rhodeus uyekii. The sequence continues at coordinate 4,611,734 of JAWRVZ010000026.1, forward strand.
TAAACAAAACTAGTAATTTTCCACACAAGAGCAGACAGTCTGAAGCATATCTTCGTTGATCACATGGTTGACGGGTTAGTGACCTTCCACGAGGCAGAAATGCGTTTCTCGCGTCAGATTGTCGAGAACAACAAGTCATTCCGTCTCCTTATGGTGCCAGTTAATCACCTCACCAATACAGACCATAATAACACACACACAGATACACTGCTTCTCCAAGGCTGAACTCGGCTTAGGCTCCAACTATCAACAGAGAGACTACTCAAAATATTGTGATAACATGTTCTATCTGGTGAGACCTGCAGACAATATTCATCACTATTCTATGGAAAACTACAGAAAAGCAAAGAAAGGCTTTCAAATAAGAAAAAGAAAAGAATACAAGTGGCAATGGATTTCCAAATCGTCCCTTTCAAGGCAAATATTACAGACTCAAGTCACAAGGTTGACACGAAAAAAGGCATGAATCAGAATCTGGCAGTCTGTGGTTTCCATAACTAGCATGACAGTGCTGGCTACCATAGAGTCATGTAAACCAAAGAAGATGAAAACATTGTTCTTACCCTGGAGAAAACAACAAAGTATTATGCTAGAACTTTGGGATGAAGAGAAGCACAATATGCATTATTTAACAAAGATGATGATACTAATATAGCATGTTAACTGCATTAAAAAAAAACTCACACACATTCCTCCACTTGCGGGCCAGAAGCTGAGACGTGTGAACTGAGGTGAGTCCAGATCAAACAGAACCGGCCGAGGAGCATGAGATATGAAGCCGCTTCCCTGTCCTCTGAAAGGTCAAAGGGCACTTCACCTCTTTTTCCCCCTCCACGCCAGATGGATCTGAAGCCAGGTCAAACGAGGTTCAAGCAGCGCTCAAGCCGAGCAAACAAGCATGCAGGAAGTCAGTGTTGAATACCAGCCAATACTTTTAGAAGATTTTTTATCTTTCATTTGAGACATTCCCATGAATAGTCTATTTTGTTACATGCAAAAATATATCACTCAGCTTATCTGCAGTATCCATCGCCCTCAATATGCAAAATACATTTCAATAATAACACACAAAAATGTATATCTATCTATCTATATACAGTATATATATAACTGAACCCCCCTCAAAAACCAAATTCCTCTTCTTATCATCCTCTAAGGGAAGTACTTTGAGAAGGTGACAGAGAGCAGGTCTCCTGGCAAGGATCTGTTTTCTGCAGTAATCTCTGTGAAGCAGCAGAGGAGCACAGAAAGAGAGAGCACACACAGAGCCAGATGGAGATGGATAGCTATGTGTTTTCCTATGAAAGCTGTGCATCACCCCCATTCTTCACCTGTCTCCCTCCTCAGGATAAGTGGGCCCCACTCCAAACAGCAGGCCTATATCTCTGAAAGGTCCTTAGATCTTCTCACTAAAATCCTCTAATGCACCAGCAGTGAATATATACAAAGGTACAGTTCAAATTCAGTTACTCAGCCAAACTCACAAAATGAGGATTGTTGCTTTAGCCAAGAAAGTAGTGAAGTTTTAGATTCAGATTAGATCATATTGGCAACTTTTAGTTTTTTCCCCACTCACTCTCATGCTAATGAAACTCCAAATGCAACCTAAATATGATCACCAGAAATCAGTGAACGTCCATATAATGAATAATGCAATAAATGCAGTGAAATGACAAATGTAAAGTGCTCTTTGTATTAGTTCTGTCAAAGCGCGCGCGTGAAAGTGGATGAGGAAGCGTGTGATTCCCCAGGGCACAGTTTGAGGTTTCCAAATGTTTCTGCGGGAGCAGACGGGATAAATAATAGGCGACTGTCTAATTTGAATAGTGGTTTCTGCAGGATAGGCTATTGCCTCTTCCGTATTTCACAGTCCACTTGTAACTTCCGTGTTTCGAAGGCTATCGCACTGGGTCAAGCGGTTCATCACAATGAGATCCATCCCGGAAGACTTAACAACACTCATTTCAGGTACTTTCGCTACATTTGGATAAAACTGTGGTTAATAAAGCGAACGATTAGGTCTCGAGCGCAACCATGTTAGAGTTGTTTTTTTTGTCCTCGGTTTATTTCTGTTCATACTTGGTTGAAAAGAGGAAGTTTAGTCTACCGACAGTTGCTGTGGATTTGAGAATAAAAGTAATTTTTGTTTATCTATATTTTGTGGCGCGGGCAGATTTATTTTATTTTAACTTCTTGTTTTTATGACTAAGTAAGTAGATATTAAAAGAAAGAGCCTATGTAAGTTTCAACTCCAGATGAAAAAAACAAAACAAAAAATGTTTGAGTCTGTTACACACCTTTTGGAAAGTCCAGTTCATGAAACCAGTGATGTTTTTGTGTGTGAAAAGGCTCGATTGTTTTCCGCTGGTATTTAGATGCTGCAAGATTATTGTTATTCCATGTTCCCAAATAGCAGGTTGAGTGTAGTTGGGTTGTTTCTGGCCAAGTGAACTAATCAAATTGTTATTAGCTTTGGAATAGTCGCAATCCTGCTTGAGGAACGCAAGAATGACAAGAAGAGGCTGTGTTGTCTGTTTTCAGATCTAGAAAACTTTTTGACGGATGTCCTCAAAGGAGAGAATTTGAGCAAGAAGGCAAAAGAAAGAAAGGATGCGTTTATCAAGCGCATAAAAGATGTGAAAACGAGGTACGAGGCAGATTTATGTAATAACTGTTATGCTTTGACCTTATGCGGATATAGTATTAAACGCATGTAATGATCTCTTTTCCAGCTACTCTCAAGACTTCAAGGACAAACGTAAGTTGTGGATGTTTGTGTATGTGCTTGCTTTGAGGAGGGGCTAAAAGACAAGCATGGTGAAGTGAACTAGTACTTCCCCACTTTTGATGTTAGCCACTACAGTATGTGCTGCACCATACAGTCAGCATTCACTGAATTTGTGAGTTTGTTTACATGATGTGTAAACATCTTTCAATTACATTTTTTTGTCTCTCCTGATGGGAACTATGAAAAGAGTGCTTTGTAAAAGTTTAAGCCAGCACATAAAGACCATTTCTCTGATCATTTATTGTATTTACGGTAGAGGGCTAGGGTATGGTCTAGCACTTTACAATGTAACCAGGAAGTTCTTTGCTCATGTTCAGCATTATACCACCATCAGTATGCTCTACATGCAATTACCAGGAAGTTTGACTTAAACAGGCTAGATCTTTCATATTAATATCCCAAATCTATGCAAAGTGAGTTTCTAGTGAATATCTAGAATGCTATGTGCAACTGGAGATCATGCTTCACTTCCCAGGAAACATGTACCTGCACTCAGCAACATGCATAATATATGAATTAGATACTGTTTAAAGTCTTTTTCTGGTAGAGGAATGAAAATCTGGCCATGCTCTGGTAATGCTGATGAAGACTCTGTTGTATAGGAGATGAAGAGTTCCCAGAGCCTGACGAAGCCGACACCAACGACGGAGGTTCGCTGCACTCGGAGCAGACTGACCGGGATGACGAAAACGCTTATGATGGTGAGTGAAAATTGTGGGATTTATTGCAATATTAAAAGTGTTACGAGGAGCACTGAGCATCTGCAACAACTTTTGAGACTGGAACCTCATGTGGCTGAGCTACTGTAACCTTTGAATTCTCTCATTGAAGGATGCTGTAATTGTGAGTATTATAAAAGAATGATGGCAATTTATTCTGTACACAGATTGCATGTACAGAACTCACATAAATTAAGAAACAAAACAAAAAATCTCTTTCCGGTTATGAATGAATCACTTATCATCTTTTTTGCAGCCTCAGCTGTCATAACACAGTATCCATGTGGCAGTCCTTTTGTCATGTTCTGTCTAGGATATTTTAGTAGTGGTAGAAGAACACAAAAGCTGAATGAGGTGCTTGAAAGACTGATGTAACCCGGCAACAGTCTCAGGAACGGTTTGAAGGCACAGACGTCGAGAGTTTAGCTCTCTTTTGTCTCTGAGCAAATGGTTTATGGTCTGCAGCTCAGACAATGCCGCCCACAGCCAATGTCAATTCAGGCTTCTGTTTTATTAGTTTCTGCTAAATGAACGATGTTGGTAGAATTTACATGCAAGGAAACCCCATTCATCCGACTCATTTTGAGTCATGCCAAAATATGCGATTATTGCATTCTGAAACGTACAGAATCAAGAAGGTGGGATGCTGGCTGGGCTTTGTTTGTGAGTATGTATATGGTAGGAAGAGGTTTACAGCTCTAGTGCACTCATGTGTTTTATAGGTCCTTTTGCCCTGTGCTTGCCAAAGAGAACAGCTGTTCAGCTCTAAGATGGGACCGAAGCCTCTTAGTGCAGACTGCAGATCCTATACGAATCAAATCGGCACTTGGAGATTGACCAAAAAGTTATTTGAGCTGGTTTATTTTGGGCAAATGCACTAAAATTATGAGCTCATGCAACTGATAATGCTGATATTTGGGTAAAGGTAGAGAGTTTGTCGTTTTATGTGAGATTTATTTTCGTGAAAAAAGAACTACATGCCAAAACACACATCTCAGGCTTTATTTGTTGAGAGTCAGAGCTTCACCTCTGCAACCTATTTAAGAGCTTTTACTCTCTTTATATATTCGGCCCATAAAAAGAAAGCTCATTTTATACCTGAAGATGAAGGCAGATCGTCTCACCGATATTTATTTACAGCCTTTAGCAAGCGCCTTTGCTTCTTTTGAAGTTAGCGTTGTGACATAGATAAAGTTCATTCAAAGGGTGTTCAAATTAACCCTTAGTTAAACCAGGCCTGTGTGTTTTAAGTTTTAAGCTTATACTTGGGGGTTGTTTTGTGTTCATAAATGAGAAATGAGAAATGACAGTAAAGGCATTTATGATGTTACAAAAGATTTCTATTTCAAACAAACGCTGTTCTTCAAACACTTTATTCATCAAAAAATCCTGAAAAAGACGCTTAATTGCCAGTGCCACACCTCATTTAGCAATAATATATTTTAAAATAATAAAGTAATAAAATAATAATAATATAATTTAAATATTTTAAAATAATAAAAAAAAATAAGAAGAAAAGTTTCTTTATCACTGAATCTGCATATGAAGAGTGCAGACTGGAGTAATCGCTGCTAAAAATAGAGCTTAGCTATCAAAGAAATAAGGGATTTAAATTGTGTGTGTGTGTGTGTGTGTATATACATACAACAACGTTTTAATTGTAGTATTATTTCACACAATATTACTGGTTCCATTTTTTTATTTATCAATTAAATGCAACCTTGGTGAACATAAGAACCTTGTTTTTTTTTTTTTTACTTTAGAACAATAGTGTATATAGTGTTTTTATCTTATTTAATAAGGGAGAAAAAAATCAAGTGATGTTCTTTGCCAATGTTTTCAGTGGTTTGGCATTGGTTTGCTCTAAAAGTGCACACGTTTTCTTTGACAGTTTTTCTACTAAACATTTTACTGGATTTAACAGAAATCAGCTCTATAGCATTGAGGCGGTTTAGTTTACTTTAACAGTCAGCGTATGTCATGCTCCCTTGACAGCACTTTATACATAATTGCAAACATTCCACAATTGCTGGTGTCATTCATAACACTGCTCTGCTCAATCACACTCATTCAGCAATGTGATGGTAGTGTGGACACAAGAGAGGGGAAGGCAGTGTAAACGAGAGGGGAGGTTTGCTTTGAAAACAGACCATGCATCTGTTTCACATACTGCTGTACCTGATAGATTGGTGCATGAAACTCTATCCAGTCCGTCCATGTTTGAATCTCTGCTAACTTTAGTCTTGCTTTGATATTGCACTTAATTTTCAAACCTGAAAGGGAGGAAGTAGCTTTCTGGTTGCCTTTTAAGGAAATGTATTAAATTTGTTGTGAAGACAGGGGCTCTTCTTTGTGGATTTCTCGCTGCAAGTCATAAAAAAGCTGAAGTAAGATTGAATAATCTTCTGTTTTCATCTGTTTGTTAAAATCAGGTGGTCAACAGTCTCCTGCGGTGGCAGCTCAAGACCTTCAATCCGTTTTAAAGAGTGGCTACCTGGAGAAGCGACGAAAGGGTAGATGACTATTTTCACAGACAGATTGTTTGTGAGAGAGCAAAAAAACATGGGAAAAAACATAACCTCCATTTGGCTTCTTGTAGATCACAGCTTCTTTGGAAATGAGTGGCAGAAGAGATGGTGCGCCTTAAGTAACAACATCTTCTACTACTATGGCAGTGAGAAAGGTTGGAAAGCTACTATTATGATCAGATGTCTCATTAACAGTATTGGGGAAATGACTTTTAAAAGTAATGCAGTGTTGCTCCCTAAAAAGTTACTACTTAGTAACTTAAAGTTTTTTTTTATATATATTTTTAACTTTCTAACCTTGGGTTGTTTGTTTTTTAATATTTTTGGCAAATGTAAAGGCTCTGTCACACCAAAAGTGAAATGACGAAGGAAATCCGAATTCACGCCTGTACTGTACAGCTCACATTTAGTCTAAACTATAATAACCATCATGGTTATACTGTGCACACAACATGGATACAGGAGAAGTCAATAAATGGGAACATTTGTGTTTGAAATATATGTTCATAGGTGTATATAGGTCTGTATATTAGTTTTCCCATTTATCCCATTTTTATATATATATATGTATGTGTGTGTCTGTATATTAGTTTTCCCATTTATACCATTTTTATACATATATATATATATATATATATATATTATATGATTTTATATATATATGTGTATATGTATGTGTGTGTTTTTATATTATGTATATATATTGTTGTAAATTTAAAAGTAATGCATTACTTTACTAGTTACTTGAAAAAAGCAATCTGATTACGCAACGCGCATTACTTGTAATGCATTAACATTGGCTGTCAGCAATTAAATGTAGTCCTGAATTCTCTTTTCTTGAATCGTTTCATTACATAATCTGCACTAATGTTCACTAGATAAACAGCAAAAGGGGGAGTTTAATATTGTCGGATATACTGTCAAAATGAACAACACCCTGCGGAAAGATGCAAAGCGAGATTGCTGCTTTGAGATCTCCGCTCCAGACAAGCGTGTATATCAGGTTGGTCACATCTCATTTCATGTAAAACATGCAGTGTTTATTCTTATCATCAGATGATTATCTATCATAACATCTTTTTCTACAGTTTTGTGCTGCGTCCGAGAAAGATGCTAAAGAATGGGTGGAGCACATTGACTTTTTAATTAAAGGTAGGATTGTGCATCATAAAAACTTGGTCTTTTTTGCACAAATGCATAAAGATTGTATATTGGTTTTTACTCTCAGACATGGGTGGAATCATTCCTGAAGATGAGGAAGAGTATGATGACTGCTTAACTGTTACCCAACAAGCCAAGCCTAGCCAAACAATTATGCCTGAAATTATCGATGACGACATCTATGAAGAACTTCCTGGTTTGCACCTAAATTTCATATTTGTTATTTATCTGATAGTCATTACTTTATATTTATTATACATATGATTGAATTCATTTTGATGTTGATAGATTAAAACCTCTGAGGGTGATTCTTATGGATGTTGTGGAAAAATGCTACAGAAATTGTTAGTTTGGTATATTGCTCTGCATTCTAACTGGCACATATTATTTCCGTCTCAGAGGAAGATACCCCAGTACCCCAGCCTGCTAAAACAACAGTGATCCTGGCCAGCAAACCTCCACTACCATCCACCCCTATGACAGGTAATTACCACTGGGTCAGCAGGCCTGTCCATCCTCAACGTGCCCTGCTCTCCCATAACACCATATACACTTCCAGATCTGCCTGGGTGGCTATGTTTCTCCAACGATATATATATATATATCACAATGATGGGAAGGGGGGTGGGTTGAGGAGGTCTTTAAATGACAACAAAAGATGGAAGGTGGAAAGAGAGGAGATGGAAGGGCCATCAGGAAGAGACCCTTAATTGTTGCTGAATTTTGAAATGGTGTTTAGTTTGACAAATTTGTGCTCGTTGGCAAGACAAACGCTAGACGATACTCACACCATTATCACAGTTTTTAAACCAACGAAAAATGGTTTAGTGATTTTTTTTTTTTTCTGTCCCTGTGTGGGGAAGCATGTATCCTGCCGTGTGCTGGGCACTGGGCAGGGGTTGGTAGACACTGGCAGGAAGCTGACTCCATTGGTGCACTGTGGCCCACCATGGCCCTCTGCTCTAGGCTCACAGCACAGGAAGTCCTGCTGACAGAAACGATGGCTGAGGCAGGATCTTGTGACAGATGCTCAGGGGAGGAGGCCAGCTAGAGCACTAGACAGAGCCATAATGAAGGGGAAACTACAGGCTTCATGGATCCTGGAAAGCAAGATTATCATATGAATTTTCTTTATTAGTATTCGTTGTCATGGGTTTTCTTTTTGCGTGATGTTTTTAAATCTTGAAAAGTCTACGCATTTATGTAACTACTGATACCAGAACACTGCAGCAGGTGTAACACAAATGCCTAGTTGTTGACGATGTAGCCCTGAATAAAATCTTAAAGCAGCAGTGGGTATGGTTATATTTAGAAAATAATTATAATAATCTGCTTAATCAGCAGAGCTGGGAGTCAGCCTGCTATAAAGTCTGTAGGAAGATAGTTTTCTTTTCTTTATATGAAAGCACTTTTCTTGCAAACAACATAGATTAGTAAATATGAATAAATAATGCTCAAGAACGAGTAAAATGTAAACCCATGAGCAAATCTACCTGATATAAATGTAACATTTCATTCACAATGCTTTGGTTTTGAGACTAATTAAGATCAGGGTTATGAAAATGATCTCAGATAATCAAAAATGGTAACTTTTTACAATTATGGCCTGTAACTTAATATATTAACTTAAGACATGGTGCATCTGTAATGAGGGATGTTTCATTAAAGAGTTTGGTAGTTTCATCCCAGCTGTCAGGAGCTACAATTTAGCAATTTATTCTCTCTGCTGCCCACTAGTGGAACTTTCTGAGCTAAAAACAAGTATACTGGGGAGGATCCATTGGTAGATGGAGAAACTTTAAGCCATATAATGAATGTGTATAGTACAATATTTGATAACCTCCATTAAAGACCCTTGACATACACCAAATTCATTGCATGAAGAGAAAACCTTGGAATTATTCTCTACCATTTCAAACGTTGGGTCTGTATGAGTTAAAAAAAAAAAGGAAGTTAATATTTTTATTCTGACAGGACACATTAGATTGATCAAAAGTGATAGTAGAGGCATTTATAAGGTTACCAAAGATTTCTATTTCAACTAAATGTTGTTCATTAAAGGGTTAGTTCATCCAAAAATGAAAACAATCATCCTCAAACTCAAATTTTTCCAAACCTGTTTGAGTTTCTTTCTTCTGTTGAACACAAAATAAGATATTTTGAAGAATGTGGGTAACCAGTCAACTGAGTTACAGACATTCTTCAAGATATCTTGTTTTGTGTTCAACAGAAGAAAGAAACTCATACAGGTTTGGAACAATTTGAGGTGATTTTGACATTTTTGAGTGAACCAAAGATGAGTCACGGTTCCCACAAAAGTTTCCACAACTGTTTTCAAAATTGAGAAGAACTGTTACTTGAGCTCCAAATCAAACCACATATTAGAATGATTTCTGAAGGATCATGTGATGAGACCTTTTAAAATACATTAAAGTTAAAACAGAAAACGGTTATTTTAAATTGTAATGTTTTATTGTATTTTGATCAAATAAATACAACCTTAGTGAGCATAAAAGACATTCATTCATTCAAACATTCATTCAAAAACATCTTACTGACCCCAAACCTTTGAACTGTCTATATACACACACACACACACACACACACAGTGAGATTTCTTTGATAGACAGATGAGATGGTGTTCAGAGACCTAATCACAATTTCCATAGCCCATCATAAACATTTTGTAATGCATAAGTTGAGTGTATAGAGTTTGAAACGGCACCTTTAAAAGGATGAAATCTCTATCTCTAGACTCTTTACTCTTTACTCTAGACTCTAGACTCTATCTCTCGAATTTTTGGTAGCAAGTGATTCAATCTTCTATTATTCTGTACCCAGCAGCAGCGAACAAGAGCACAGACTATGAAAACTACTTCCAGGGCTTATGGGATTGTTCTGGTGACCAACCCGATGAGTTGTCCTTCAAGAGAGGAGACACCATCTACATCCTCAGCAAGGTAAGACTGGAGCCCTGGAAACATTCACACTCGCAGCAGAAATAATATTTAAATGTGTATTACCCTGCCCTGTTAGACATCAGCAGGAAAACGTGAATTTGCAAAAAAACATGGTTGAATAAATATGCTGTGACATCTGGTTAACGCATATGAGTCAGATGCAAAAGGAGCGTTTCGGCGTCTCGTGTGCTCGGCCGCGGGGCGTCTGAGTGTGGGAGCTAAATACACCCTCTCTCTGTGCGCAGTGATGGGATTAGTCCTGTCACTACGGAAACCGTTTTAGTGCTCTTGGCCCTGAGCAGGGCAGTCTGGCAGCCAGTGGCATTCTGTCACCTCTCTCCATGTCTGCCCACTGCATGGCCATGTGCGTCGTGTGTGTGTGTGTGTGTGTGTGTGTGTGGGGGGGGGGGGGCTAGTATTTCTGCATTGGAAGACTGTTCAACGCCATGTTCAGTAAGGGCAACCGTATGCAGACCTTCAGCATACACACCTCTCAGCCAGTCACTATTTATGGCTGTAATGGTAGTTTGTGTTCTCAGGAAACGCTGAATCCACCTCTCTATTCATACCAGGTGTGGCATAGAAGCGGGTTTGGTTAGAAACTTCCCCTACCTGTCAGCTCCGATGCAAAGGCAGGCTGTGCAGATCTGGGTTCTGCCTGTGGGGTTTGTACCTGGCTAACAGAATCAGCTCAGTATCTCTCAGGGCTACTTAAAAAGAGATCGGGCTGCTCCGTTCCCAGAAACAAACTCGCTGTCTTGCGGTTTGTCTACTTAGCACTGTTTCCCTTTAGAGAAGGTACCGGAAATTTTAAATTTGAATCATGTTCTTGCCTTCTTTTTTTGAGGTTTTGAGGTATTGACTCTATGGTGGTGCTTTCATATCTTGAATAATGTTTTTCATACAGGGTATGTGAATTGTCCCTTTGTGGGACAATGATGCACTATATAAATGTCCATGATCTAGACCAGATGTGCTGAATTCTTATGTATAAATATATTCTTTATATTCATGTTGGTTTCTTTTCTTTTTTTTAACTTTAATTCCATTTGCATTATCAAAGTTTCAACTGAATGACTCTAAAGTTTCTGAGTAGTTGCAACACATGTTATTTTACAGCCTGAACTAACCATGCCTTGTGATAAAAAAGTCAAGCTATTTGATATTTTAAGAGACTGACCTTGACACACAGTCATGAAGGTCTGCAGAAGTCTTCTCTATGATTTCCTGTTTTCTTTTTTTGTTTTCTGCTTGTTGGTTGTACCATGTCTTTTATTTTACAATGTTGTAAAGCAGCTATTTATTTAAAATATTCAAAGAAACTATGAATAAAGATAAAGCAAAACTGCTTAAACTAGTTGACCATCACGTTGCTCCAAAATTGCACTGACCTTCTTTCTTCTGTGGAACACAAAATAAGATATTTAGAATTTTGCAAAAACAGACTTCGAGACATTTCTTAAAATGTAATATATTCTGTTCCAGACAAGGATGAATGTAATACAGGTTTGAAACGGTTGGTTCTAGAGGTTTGACAGAATTTTCTTTTTTTGTGTGCGAGCTGTCCCTTTTTAATAAGGTTTAAAACATTTTTTTTTTCTTCATTAGGATATCAGGCCAGTTTTATTATCCTTATATTTTCAATATGAGTTTTAATACATAAATGAAAAATACTCATGTATGTGTGAATTAAATTTTCAATGTATTTTTGAGTAAATTAATAGATAGGACAAAGAAATACGTTTATCCTCAACCATTGAATGGGAGTTTGGTTCTAGGATTTAAATCTTATGAGGGCTCAGCTTCTTATTGAAACATGAGCTGATGTGCGTCAGAGGAATATTTATAACGTTAATATCAGCGATTGTGATTTCAAATGTTCCTTGACTTTTTGTACCCAAGTATAATCAGTAATGGTGCCGTATTTGGTTGTGAAGTGGAGGGCTGCATACTGTTTATAATATTACTGCATATTCTGTTGTCTGCCACAGACTATAGGACAAAGAGTTAATAGAGTATTCAGAGTAAAATCATTTCTGCATCAAGTGACCTGACAGCTTCATTTGAGAGTTTTAGGAGGACTGAGAAGATGAAAACGTGGTCTGACGCCCCTCTAAAATAGGTCTAGATGATGTCATCTAGTGCGATCCATTAAGTAAAGCTGAAAGTTTTGGTCTCCAGAAGTGATTACATGGGAAAGAAGCTGACAGAAAGAACTGCTGAATGCAGCTTTCCATAATTCTACCCATTTTATTTCTATTCATTTTACTAGAGACACAGGAATGTGCAGTAGCAAGATAATGTATCTTCAGGAGAAATAGAGATGACATTCAATTTCACCACTGGCTAAAAATCCATAATTTGTAATGGATATATAAAGCATGCCAATGGGGAAATTATCTCATTCTGTTAAAAGTCAGCAGGCTGTCAGAAAATGACAGAATATGGTCTGAATGGGATCCAGGGGTGGCAGCGTTTTTCAGAGCAAGTCTGCCATCTTGTGCCTAGAGTCAGTAAAGCGATCAACAAAAAGGAAATGTGATATTTTGCTGCTTATTTAATTAAATTACACACACTCTCTCTTTCTCTCTCTTTCACTCACTTACACGCACACACTTTTATTATTATTATTATTATTTTTAATTTGTTCTATTTTTAATTGATTTATTTGTATTTATTGTATTTATCTTTTAAAGCAGTTCTGGGTTTGTTTGGGGTGGGATTGAAATTGTAAAAGGCATTTTCTCTATACAAATAATAATAAAAATGTATGAAATATATTGCACTCCGTAAAGCGTAAAAATGAGCTAATCGCTGCTAAATGATGCCGGGAAAGATCTGCTCGACACAGTCCAGTGATGGTGTCGTATTTGTGCCATTTTATGGGCACTGCACGGCTTGGTTTACCATGAATATTGCAGGCACTCTTTTGTAGCACAGCCCCTTCCCCCTTCCTTCAGCCAGGCTGGCGGATGACTGTAAAGCTGGTGTGGGTTTAGTGTCCAGCTGTGGCTCACAGGCCATTCAGAGCAGTCTGGAGAACGAACCAGTGGGGCTATTAGTGGCCTACCTCCTTCCCCTTGGCCATGCAGCAGCTGCAAGTCTAACACCCCACCCCACCTCCATTTACCCCCCTGTCCAGACCCTCAGCGGCTCTGAAAGGGTATTGACCATCAGACCAGGGGGAGGTGTCAGGGCCCTAAATCACACACACACACCACGCTCTCTTCTTTTCAAAGCAGGCCACTGTGTGCTGTAAACGATGCTTGGTCAAAATAGTGCGTCACATGGTCCGTCTGGGGTCCAGCAGCATTGTAAACCTCAAAGACCCACATCATTTGTTGTATATGGAATAATAGCTTTATTTTAATAATGCAGCTTTAAATGATTCACCTTATATCAAGTAAATCATACATTTTAAAAGTCATTCTCGTCTGGTAAACCCTAATTTAGCAAGTTTATTGAACATGTCCGCTTCCTTAGATGGGCACTGTGTGTGTGTGGGTGGTGGGGGGGGGGGCATGTTGGTAGAGTGTGAGGTCTGCATTGCTTTCCTGTTGCAGACTTATTTGTCACACTCGCCCTCCTGCACGCGCACGTATTCACACACACACGGCACCAGACGCTGCTCTGTCAATGAGGTGTGTCTGTATCAAAGGACGGCTACAGGAAGCTTCCGCTTCACCCTTTCACATGTGCACTTCCTGTCTGGTTTCACACAGCCACAATATTTGGCAGACTGTGTGGGACGAGGTGTGTGAATCTTTCATCTCTGTTATTTTAAAGACAATAAAATTATAGTTTGGGGTTTGTAAGATTTTGTAAATTCCGCATTTAAACACGTTTCACGTTCATCTCTAATTGCGTAATTCTGCAATTATTTAGAGCAGGACGTTTCAAACTATTTAATCCCACAGCCCCCTAAATGTGATGATCACTTTTGCACATATATATATATATATATATATATATATATATATATATATAAATAAATAAATCTAAATTAGCCTCTGGCTTGTGAAAAATAGTATGATATTTAAATGGCATATATATTTATTATAAAAAGTTGGAAATGATAAAAATAATCAAAATAATTGAGAAAAATAAACAACTTTTAAAAAAAAAGTAAGTTTAATTTTAAAATGTTATTTAAATCATTAATTAAAGTGAAGTATTTAAATTATTTGAATTAATAAATTAAAAATTATCATGAAAGGAGTTATTATAAATAATTTTTAGTCATTCAAATGTATTTAGTACAGTGGTTCTTGACTATGAAGCCGGGGCCCACTAGGGGTCGCAGTATTAAAAGTTTTCAAATGAATAAATAATTATTAATGTATAAAAAAAACCTCTGAATTAATAATAACTATCATAAAATCAAGATGTAAACAATGTCATATAATACATCAACGCTCCCAGTTGTTTAAAAACAATTGATCTACAGATCGGACTTAATTAGAATGTATAAATGCAAAATATTTTACATCTAAGCTTTACAGATAGTTAAAGTATGATTTATTGAACTCTATAGTCTTTCAGCAAGTTTTCCTTTTCTTTTTAGTCTTGTGAGGAGAGCGGTGCACATTGAGGACAGTCGGCGGTGGAGAGACGCTCTCCATTACAGTGCGTGTGTCTGCGGCAGCTGTCAGCAGCTGCATAACCAGACCTGTGTTTTATAGACAGTTACGTGGACGCAGACAGTAAGAGGTTTGCTGGCCGGAGCTGAGCACTATACATTATACAGCAGGAATCACTTAGGCTGCCGGGGTCAAGTAGGGGCCCACAAACTTCATATTTAACTTCAGATGGGGTATGATTCAAACCGCATTGCTCTTTCCGAACCATACAGAGAGACCTTTTTTCTCCGACAGTGAGGTGAAGGATGAAGGTAGACGAGCAGTGAGTGTCTTGTCAGCTTTGGGGAGATCAAAGACTTGAATGTCAGAGAGAAAAAAGGCTATAAATGTCAGTCAGTGGACCCTGGATTGAGATGTTTCAGGGTTTCACTGTAGCTGACCGTTCTTTTCGGGATAAACAAACTAAAGAGACTGTGATTATGTGCAAACTTTTTCAGAAACACAGTTGAGGTTGCAGATTCACAGCCATGGGAACTTTTTAGACCGTCCTACAAAGGCAAAGCACAGTAACTGTACTAAAACCAATTGATTTGGTACTTTTTATGCGTTTTCACACTCAGAATCTGAACAAACCGTGAACCAAACCCCATTTCAGTCATAACTCAAAATGTGTTACTACATCTTTGCAAAGAAGTAGTATAACACTAGGATTTAAGTTTGTGGTTGCCAAGTACTACAAATATAATGAGTGCCTTCCTGAAATATAATGTCAGCTATATATTTCAAATCATATAAACTAGTTTATACTGTGTGAGAAACATTATTAAGTGTAATTTGTAACAAAATAAATGTTTATGAAATTATATTACCGTTCAGGAAGTATTGGGCCAGCAAGATTTTATTTTTAAGAAATTAATATTTATTTAATTTTAATATTTATTTAATAATTATTTATGAAATAATTTACTCAGAAAGGATGCTTTAAATGAATACAGTAAAGACATGTAACAGAGAATTCTGAAAGAAGAAAAAGAAAGTTGTGCATCGTATTGTTTTCAACATTGATAATCAGCCTATTAAAATAATTTCTGAAGGATCATGTGACACTGAAGACTGGAGTAATGTTGCTGAAAATTCTCCTTCGCATTTTAAGTTATTTTAAAATGGAAAATGTGTTATTTTAAATTGCAATAATATTTCACAATACTTTTAATAAGCAGATAAATGCAGATTTGAGAATAACAGACTTCTTTCAAAAACATAAAAACATTTTCTAAACAATATACAACAGAAGTGTATAATTTGTATTTTTGTTATTATCATTGTCATTGTGCTAAATCTAATTGGTAAAATATTTTCTGGAAAATAGTTAATCTGAGAAAAACACTTATTTCTTTACTTTTATTAATTAAAAAAAAAAATGAATTATTGTTCTTTTACTGACCTTCTAGTAGTCACTAGAATTAAATTAATGAATCTCATGATTTCTCACCATGTTTGTATATTAAACATTAATGTTATATGCTATTAGCTTTGACAGCCCTAAAACACTCTTTTTTCCTCACAGACCCCCCAGCAGCACCTCTTGCAGTTCAGTGGGGTTGTGGACCCCAGTTTGTCTGGCTCAAAGGTCTGCTGGGAAATGAATTTTCCTGGAGTTTTATGTGGAGATCAGACATCTAACATCCATTTCAGTCCATTCTCCTCTCACTGCCTCCTTTCATTCTCCTTTTTTTAAAGAGAACTCGATGTGGCCTGACAGATCCGCCTCACTATAACCTCAGAGTTTAGAAGGCATCTGTGAGAAACAGAGTATCACGGATGTGGAAAAAACACAGGGTTTAGTAGCTTTGAAGTGAATGGCACCGTGTGATCTGTTTGCAATTATGGAATAAAGAAAGAGACGAATGGATGGATCTTATCTGCTTCTTATCTTTATGGTTATCTTTTCCATGAGCCAGGGAAGAGCTGATCTGTCTCTGCATGCAAAGAAAAGGACTCTGTCCTCGGGCTCACAGATCTGTTGTGCTTCATACGAAATATATCGCCCGTTCACGTTCACTTGTGTAATCTTTATAGGTCCTATGGGCCTTGTGTCCTTGAGTTGGCCTTGGAAAGACAGACAGAATGGAGGAGATTGGGAGGGGTGTGGAAAGAATCGGGGGTAGGGATGTACAGATAGAGACAGTTTGAGAAGAAAATGAGGCAAAGCCCAAAGACAAACGGGTAAAGGAACGATATGTATTGACAGCTTTCATTCCCCGGAGCTTTGACCCATGAGATTTGACCTCGGTGATTGTGTCACTGCTCTGATTGGCCTCAACAGTGAGTGAGTTTAATGTACGCCGGTTATCGTTTTTTCTCTCTTTTTCTCCACAGGAGTACGACATGTTCGGTTGGTGGGTGGGGGAGATGAAAGGGGTCATCGGAATCGTGCCTAAAGAGTATCTTATGGAGCTGTATGTGCTGTAAGTGCTGTGAGGTGAGAGAATGGCAGCCCAAATGCCTTGTTTTCCAACACACACACAAAAAAAAATAAAAAAAATATATATATACACACATACGTCAATACATAGTTTATATATGTATATATTTTTTAAATTTTTAAATATATATATATATATATAATTTATTTTCATTTTAATATATATAAGTATATATATATATACACACACCAAGTAGTATTTTCTTGTGAAACAATATATACAAATAAAATGCAAATAAATTATATATATATATATAGAATTTGCATTTTATTTGTATATATTGTTTTACAAGAAAATACTACTACTTTCTACTAGTCTTTCTACTTTCTACTCACATTTTCTTGGTAATTAAAATCAAATATTTTCTTGGTACAGTAAATCAAACATTTAAATTTTTGTTCATTTCTAGGAGCCTCTGTTGAGCTGCTGTTGTAGCTTCATGTTCCACAAGTCTCCATCTTATTCTGTGTGTTTCTATTATTTTATGTCATTTGTAAAGCATACCGTCTGTTCAAAAGCGTAAATAGATGTGATGCTTTTCGCTAATTATTTAATTAACCTGCTCTAGTATTTAATAAGCATGACTGTGTGAATGTAAATCTCTTTTTTTGTCTTTCAAATGCATGATGTAACCAAAAACTACATGAAATAAAGCTTGCATGTTAACTACCACAAAATGCTCTGGAGTGTTTTTGCAGCAGTTTGGATTGCAGCCACCAGGCAGCAGCAGCGTATAAGGTTCTTCGTAATGCGCTTGCGTCACAGTGTTTCAGTGCAGATGTGCAATGACTTCATTTTGCGACTCTGTTTGATTCCTCCAGAGGAACAGAAAGTGCTGTTTGTACATACAATCACCGTGATGTAGCTGTACGTTACAAACTGATGGGAAACAAAATCTCTGACCTTTTTATGCAGAACATAACAAACAAATCAAATAGCAGTTATTCAGATGTGGAATTAATTATCTGCTGTAGGAGAACTGTTTGGCATATCGAATCGTATCTTCATGGACCGCTGCGTTGACATCCACAAATATCTGGGCACTGAAGTGAGAAACTTAATTAAAACACATGTCAGGCTGTTACCTTCTCTGCCAGGAAGAAGGTATCCAAACCAAGTGTTACTATTAGCAGATTAACTTGCTCAGTCAAGCTTCACACAATAAATACTAAAGACATTTTAATTTGATCATTATATAATACTGGATTATATGCCAGTTGATAAACAATTAGAGTCGGACCTGCTGTTAAAGGTAATTTAAATTTAATTTAAATCAAATGTTGACACCATGTTTAATATATAAATCTTTTATTAACGTTTTTTTTAATTGACATCAGCAAGATCTGAGAACACTAGAATCTCGTGAAGAAACATTTGTCATGGTAGCAAATCGTAAATATATTAAATAATTATATTTTATATTACGCCTCTTCATCTTAGATTTTCATTTTAATAAAAATTGAAAAAGCTTAATTTAAATTAAATCAGTTGGACATTTCAAAAGTAAAATAAGTATAAAATAACTTGAGTACATAATGATCACTTCACAAATATGACTTTTTTCACATTAAAGTAATGAAATTATATTTTATTTTGCATTACATCGGCTAATAACTGGTTAAAAAAAGTGGTTTATTTGTCATGAACATGCCAGAATGCATATTGTAATGGTCGTAAAGTAGGCTATATTACATATTATTGTTTTTTTTTTTTTTTTTTAAGTTTTTATTATTTTCTAACATATAGCCTAATAATGAGATCAATTAAAAATAAAGCAGTATTAATTAAGAATTTACATTTATTCCAGTAGCAGAATCCATTCTGCATTTCTTCACTCTTTAGCTGTGTTTCCCGATCATTTATTGGAAGGGCGAAATCTGGAACACAGTGACTTTCCTGATTGAACTCGTTCAGTTTGTTAAAGGATCGGCTCTAACGAAGAAGCTCAGGGTGGAGAGGATGTTTCCACTGAGTCTTGTGTGTGTTAAATTCACATCACATGTCAGCTGCTCACTCCTCTCTGTCAGGGAAGGAGAGAGAGAAGAGGAGAGGGAAGGAGAGGAGAGGACAGGATGTTAGTTGTGAGAGGGGTGGAGGTAAGACACCTGTCGAGGGAGGTGGGGATTCATTAGTATTCATTATACATCTCCCACCAGTTCCTAAGCAGAGCGGAGAGAGGAGGGGCGCCATCCGTCTCCTCTAGAGAGATATACAGAGAAGGCTAAAACAGAGGAGTGTGATGTCATAGACAGTAGCGACCTTTTCTAAGTTTCACCCATTTCACTTGAAACAGGCCTCGCAAAAAAGGGGCCTCTGCTTGCTCTCGAAAAAGAGCCCTGCCCCCGGCCATCACAGAAGTGAACTGGGGCTATAGGAGCAGAAGTGCCACCAAAATTAGAGATACATGGGGCAAAAATGTCCTTGTATGTGATTGTTTTAAAGATTATATCAGGATATAAAGTGCTGTTTTCCAGAATATCAGCACATCTGCAAATGTGACAGCCTATTGATTTCATACAACAGTTCAATACACAAGAAGTTCATGTTAGGTGACTTTCATTTTAGTCTTATCTTGTCATTGTCTATTTTGCTCTATTTCACCAGCGAAAATACTAGTTCCAAACAAATGATGTTTCGTTACTGAACGAATCCGGCTTTTGAGCGAATCGTTTGACTGAATGATGGGGGGCCTCCATCTGTTTCTTTGGAATAGGTCTCCAAATTTCAAAGGCAATGACACGTAAAAGAGGACATTCGGACGAATGGATCATCAACTGCTTACAAATTTAAGATAAGATGAGATTTTGGTGCAGCCTTTGATTTTCCTTCTTTTGTGAGTTGCTTTAATAATGGCGTCCTGTCTGTGAATATTAAGGATTAGATCATTAACTTGCCTCTAGAACACAAATGAAGATATTTTGATGTTTATAGATGTTTGCTGGATTGTTATTAAGTTCATTAATTAAAATAAGCAGAAATTAAAATAACATAAATATTAGATGAAAAACTTAAAAGAGAAAAATTGAAATGCATTGAAAATTCAGTTGCACTGAAAATGTCTAATTTTAAATGAAATTTGCCTTTCCAACTAAATTTAAGTACTAAAATGACTAATACAGTAAAGCTTAAAAGAAATGTAACAACTAATAAATATTATTCAAAATTAAACTAAAATTGTAATGAAAGCTGAAAATATAATAATAAAATCCACTTCAAGATATTAGTAAATACTATGATAGTATAAAAAAATGACACTAAACCCCACTGACTTTCACTGTATCTTCTTTTGGTGTTGCACAGAAGAATGAAAGTCCATCCTGTCTAAAAACAAAGGTAAAACTAGTGCAAGAACAGAGTTGAATGTTTACACGTAGATTGTGTTCTAGGATGCTGAAAGAACATTCGTTTCCATTCAGGTCCTGTTTTGTAGCGGCTGGGAGGTTTTGCGGCAGCAGATGGGCTGTCCCGCTGTGTGCCTGATTGAAACACAGAAGCTGGAGCCGACTCATAACAACATCACCAGCTCCTGTCAGCTCCAGCCAGGGAACAAATCAGCCTTCCTGCGGCTCTGCTGCAGGGGAACACGACTCTGCTCGGAGGGAAAAAAGCAGGGCCCAGCCAAGGGCACCAAGGGTCCTCACGTTTTAGGACTGCCTGGCTGTCAGTGTTTACAAGCTCTGTGCTTGTGTACTCGCAGATGATAGTCATGAAAATCAAAGCTGGAGCTGCAGATGGCAGGGCCGCATGTGGAAACTGCACTGCAGGTATTGAAGGATTGGTTAAATAAGCTGGTCACTATTGATCGCATGTTTGAAGGTAAAAGCTTGGGTTAATGAGGACACACTTGAATCACAGTTTGAATCAAAAGTAAAACTCTGTAGAAACATCTAGGCCTTGATTTTTACCACAGCATTTGTGCTTGAACAAAGCAGGGTGGAGCGTCTTTGTCTCTTGTGCTGATGATATAGTGAGCTGGAGGCTCAGAGCAGAATGATATGAAGCCAACCCTCTGTCCTCTGGGTGACATTCAAAGGCTCCATAAATCCTGCTCTTTATGGGGCTAGTTTGCCATAAATCCCACATCCTAATTGGAGATGTAATGAATTACCATAATTAGTCATAGGCGGTTTTACATTAAACGGGAGGTATGTGCGCCGCAGGGAGCAGTCCATCACGGGGGACGGAAATCTGTGTTCATTGAAAGCAGAGATTTCACTGGAAGTTTCCCCAGTTGTCTAATCAAAGATCAGACTTGTTGTGTTCTGCTGTCTGATTTTAAGTTTCACACCCAAATGGGTCATTAGGTCGTAATCTGGTGTTTTTTCAGAGAGATTCATCGATCATAAGGCTGGTGGCGAAATTTTTTTTTTCACAGAAATGACTAAAGTAAGACATTTCTCCTCCGGTAATCTTCGAAAAATCGTTTTTAGAGTGTTGGCTTTGCAAACATCCTGCAGACAGGGGGCAATCTTGCCATCTTCCCTTTCAGGAAAATGTATCCAGTGATCAAAGAGCTACCGTGCTGGCTGTCGCCGAAGCCCGCTTTGCTAAATATTACCAGTTGATTTTATAGGCTAATAAATGATTTGGTTAATGGATCTGCACTCCTTCCCCTGCTCGGCTTCGGACAGCTGCGTATCCTTTATTACAATTTGTTGGAAAAATATAGGTTTCATAAGTAAATGCCACAGAACAATTAATCTGGAACGCATTAAATTCTAGTAATGATGCTAAAACGCTAATAATTAAAACGAGCAACTAGACAAGAAGTTTGATGAGTCAAGTTGAAAATAGTGCAGAGAGTGCAAAGTGGAGAGCAGGTGCCCTTCTGGTTTAACTGCTCAATTTGGTAATGATGCCTTTAATATGAGCTAACACTGTAAAAGAAAATGACCATTCACAGATGGATTATGTCGTTATTTGTGTTGAACACATCTGCAGAATGTGCTCGGGATTTAGGGTACATTATATATTATACTACATTATACTTGTTTTATGTATTTGTGTGAATGATATTGATTAAGATGTTAAAGGGTTAATTCACCCAACAATCAAACATTTTGTCATAATTACATGTGTGGTTCTAAACCTGTAAGACTTTCGTTCAACTTAAAAACATTCCAGAAATGAAGTGACATTGACAGTCCATGCAACCACCACTTTGGCGTTTCAAAAAGTTGATGAAATGATCGTAAAACTAATCCATTTGATTTAAATGGTTTAGTCCAAATTTTCTTCAGTCAATTTATATGATGAACAGATTTGAACTGAATTTAAGTAGTATGATATAGGTGTGTGTGTTGTTTTTGCTGACGTCTCCACCACTGGAGGAGGTTGAAACCAAATGCAGAGGAATAAGAAAGAACAAGAGTTTTAGCTCACTTTGGCTCTTTACTTCAGAGGGGAAAACCTGAATATTAGCAACAGTCTTAGGCAGCATGAATGTGTCACGTTGTAACTCAAACAACTCTCTTTGGGAGGCAATACAAAAAGGGTAATCCAAACAGAACTGATCCCTCATACGTCAGTCCAGAAAGATAAATTCAGGAGTCCACAATCCACAAAAAGAGAACCGAAGAGCAGAACAAAAGGCGAGTGAGGCCAACATCAGGAGTGAAAAAGAACAAAAGGCGGTGAGGGATTCAATAGCGGGTATAACACAGGTGAGAGCTTACACCCATTTAACAAAGGGGAATTAATCTGGTTTTCAATAACGCCATGTATTTAAATAAGTTTGTAATGACACATTGTGATGAATTTTAAATATATTAACTTGAGCAATGCAATTTCACTCTACTTTTGTTAGGATGTTAGTCAGCACATCCTCATACTGTAAGTGTATGACAAAAACAGAACAAAAGATTATTTAAACATCGATTTAAGATGTACTTTAAGTAAAGCGTAATTTGATATTATTATAAAGTGCACTTGAATGAATGCTCTCTTTAAGTAAACTTAAGCTGCCTTTTATTTCATTAATATTATATTGTCTGCAGATACAGCTTTCACTATCCTTGCAGTAAAGCATTTAAGATTACTTTCAAGTTTTGAAGAACACGTTTGATTCAATCACACACTTCTCTTTCAGAACGTTCTTTAAGAACATTTACTCATGCGGTCCTGTTTTTTGTATCCTGTATTTTCGTTCTTATGTGGAACACAGAAAGATATTTTGAACTGCATTTCAGCTTTTTTATAATGAAAGTCCATAGGATACAATGTGAAATGTTGTTTTGAGCCCCATTTTGCAAAATTTCTTATTTTGTGTTCTATAGAATAAAGTCGTACAAAAGTCATACCATTAAATGTCCATTTAAAAAAAATGTGTACATGTGATTTATTACTGTATAACTGAAGAGTTTTGTGAACATCTTTTCTCATTTGTCCAGAACTATTCACACCTTTATTACTTGCTCTATTTTTTCTCTCTATTTCACTTTCCTTCATTCACACATACACTTACAGAAAGGCACACCTCACTAACTCTCTTGGAAATAACAGGGGCTTATTTATGTGGTATCCCCAGGCGTTCCTCTGGGAAATATACTACTTTTTCTACTGGCCTCCTGTCAGCATCCCATTAAGCCCCTGTCTTCATTTTACGCCTCTAAATCTGACGCAGACACCACTGAAATGTAAGCAAATATTAATTGGGGTCAGTCGCAGCAGATGCAACTCATGCAGGCGTCTAATCTAAAGTACTTTTGTGGACCCGTGGCATTACAGAGCAGGGTGCTGACGCCTCACATTTTCCATGTATGCTGGCTATTGCTGCGATGATTCATAATAGTCGCAGCGCTTGGCCTTCATATTTTACCAAGCAAGTGTTTTATCAATTAAAAGAAATGCTGTGATAGTACCCTAGAGCCAGAGAGAATTTAGCTTTAGACCTGTATAACCTCCTCAGATTGACCTGATTGTTGCACAATCACAAAGGGGCATTTGTGTTACTCACCAAGTGCCAGGACATTTTGTTGATCTCTTTTCTGTAGCAGTTGAATTCCAGAGGTAAAAGCTCAATTTTGAACAATAACTTATAAACTTTTAAAGACAGACTTACTGTGAGTTCCAAGGCTGTTAATCGATGGTATGCATTTGCTGAAGCCATTCGTGAACGTTATTTCAACTTATTTTTTTAAATAATTATATTTCACAGTGGAATTAGTGGTGAAAAACTGTTGTACCCATAATTCTGTACATAACATCTTGTCAAAAGAACTGCCCACTCATCTGAAGCACTGCAAATGATGTTGGCCTCACTATGCTGTCAAAATAATTAAATATTTGTGTATATACATGTATATATATATATGTAAGTACAGGGAGTGCAGAATTATTAGGCAAATGAGTATTTTGACCACATCATCCTCGTTATGCATGTTGTCTTACTCCAAGCTGTATAGGCTGGAAAGCCTACTACCAATTAAGCATATTAGGTGATGTGCATCTCTGTAATGAGAAGGGGTGTGGTCTAATGACATCAACACCCTATATCAGGTGTGCATAATTATTAGGCAACTTCCTTTCCTTTGGCAAAATGGGTCAAAAGAAGGACTTGACAGGTTCAGAAAAGTCAAAAATAGTGAGATATATTGCAGAGGGATGCAGCAGTCTTAAAATAGCCAAGCTTCTGAAGCGTGATCATCGAACAATCAAGCGTTTCATTCAAAATAGTCAACAGGGTCGCAAGAAGCGTGCGGAAAAACCAAGGCGCAAAATAACTGCCCGTGAACTGAGAAAAGTCAAGCGTGCAGCTGCCAAGATGCCACTTGCCACCAGTTTGGCCATATTTCAGAGCTGCAACATCACTGGAGTGCCCAAAAGCACAAGGTGTGCAATACTCAGAGACATGGCCAAGGTAAGAAAGGCAGAAAGTCGACCACCACTGAACAAGACACACAAGCTGAAACGTCAAGACTGGGCCAAGAAATATCTCAAGACTGATTTTTCTAAGGTTTTATGGACTGATGAAATGAGAGTGAGTCTTGATGGGCCCGTGGCTGGATTGGTAAAGGGCAGAGAGCTCCAGTCCGACTCAGACGCCAGAAAGGTGGAGGTGGAGTACTGGTTTGGGCTGGTATCATCAAAGATGAGCTTGTGGGGCCTTTTCGGGTTGAGGATGGAGTCAAGCTCAACTCCCAGTCCTAATGCCAGTTTCTGGAAGACACCTTCTTCAAGCAGTGGTACAGGAAGAAGTCTGCATCCTTCAAGAAAAACATGATTTTCATGCAGGACAATGCTCCATCACACGCGTCCAAGTACTCCACAGCGTGGCTGGCAAGAAAAGGGTATAAAAGAAGAAAATCTAATCATATGGCCTCCTTGTTCACCTGATCTGAACCCCATTGAGAACCTGTGGTCCATCATCAAATGTGCGATTTACAAGGAGGGAAAACAGTACACCTCTCTGAACGGTGTCTGGGAGGCTGTGGTTGCTGCTGCACGCAATGTTGATGGTGAACAGATCAAAACACTGACAGAATCCATGGATGACAGGCTTTTGAGTGTCCTTGCAAAGAAAGGTGGCTATATTGGTCACTGATTTGTTTTTGTTTGGTTTTTGAATGTCAGAAATGTATATTTGTGAATGTTGAGATGTTATATTGGTTTCACTGGTAAAAATAAATAATTGAAATGGGTATAAATTTGTTTTTTGTTAAGTTGCCTAATAATTATGCACAGTAATAGTCACCTGCACACACAGATATCCCCCTAAAATAGCTAAAACTAAAAACTACTTAAAATATTGATACAAAAATATTCAGCTTTGATATTAATGAGTTTTTTGTGTTCAGTGAGAACATGGTTGTTGTTCAATAATAAAATTAATCCTCAAAAATACAACTTGCCTAATAATTCTGCACTCCCTGTATATGTAATAAAAATAATAAAATGTGTATAATAAACTCAAAATAAATTGTATCTAATCAACAAATTCTAATGAATAGTTAAATATTTCTGTTGTAATATATTGTGATTCACTTTGTTACTGCTTGGTTTGGTTCATGGCTTATGACACTTTAACTAAGACTTGGAAAAATTAATGAAAACAAGACAATAAAAAATGGGCAGCCAATAATTCGGTCTTGTGCCCAGTAGCCCCGCCCACTGAGACCTCTCATTGATTCACAATTAGACTCAACATAAACAAAAATTAAACATTAAATACCTTTTAATTGGCTGTGATTGTGTTCATTTGTACAGAAGCTTTGCATTTAGTATTGAGAGATAAATTGCTTGAAGCTTGTCACATTGCAGCAAGCAGTAGGAATTTTAACAACAAATTTTTATTTAACTTTAGTCATAGTCTTTAGACTAAAATGCCATTTAGCTTCATTCATATTTTAGTCATCTGAACTGTTTTAGTTTTAGTCTAGTTTTAGCCAGCTAAATATCATAAGATTTCTAATGATCTAATGGGTTCAGTTAAATTGTAATGAGCCAATTAAGCATTTCTCTTTCCAGATATTAAGATTTGAATATCAATACAGACACAAATGTAATTGCTGTGACATATAATGCCTTTAAAATGAAATAAAACCACTTCAAACAAGAACATGCTCTTTTGAACTTATGATATATACATTCTTTAATAACTTTTTTTTTTCCAGCAGACATATTTATTTGTATAAATCAAATGGAGATTCATTATTTTTTAAAGCTATTAAACTTATTCAGTCAAGAGCGATTATCTATTTTTCTTTTGTTGTTTGATTAACATTAAGGATGAACAGCGGCAGGTTTATTCTATCAGACTGCTGCCATTTTAAGGCTGAATGTGTAATATTCCTGTAAAGAATGACATTAAATACATACACATTCACAAGCAGTACTTCTTCACCGTTGCTTTTCTGTGAATGAAGTGTATTGCAAGAGCTCCCTTCACAACTATACGCACATACATATATAACCAATCACAGGCATCTAACTCCAGCTACAGTAATATTGTTTTTCATTATAAACTCTTGTTACAGAACCCAAAATATTTGTAACAAGCATTTTAAACAATAATGAAAATAATTATATAGATATATATATTTCTTTAAAGCAGAAAATCATAAATTACATAAATATATAAGAAAATGTGATAGTGATTATGTCACAGAATTTAGATGAATGGAGGATTCAAAATGCAGTGCACAAAACGTGAGGTTTATTAGTAAAATAAGACAACAGTCTATGTGTCCGTGGCAATGGTAGACTAGTAATGGCTACTGTGTGCTAAACACACCACCGAACACAACGACAGAAGAGCCCACCGAGGGGAAACCAATACAGGATGACCAACAGAAAGACAAGTCCGAGTGCAGCAAGTCAGACTGGAATTGCTGTCAACTGCTTGTCAATGGCTCCGGAGCACAAAGTCACAAGCAGGTAAGAGACAGCAGTAAAACACATGAATGAGCACACAGGGCATGACACATCCACGCGACATGAATAGTGATCAACTGACATAAATAACTATAAAGGGTGGCGGAATAAGCAACAGGTGTGACACTGTGACCCGTGACAGGACCCCCCTCAGGGACGTCCTCGGAGGACTCACCATGATGCTGATGGAACTGGTCAACGAGAGAGCGGTTCAGCACGTCACGAGACAGAATCCAGCATCTCTCCTCCAGACCATAACCCTCCCAGTCTACCAGATATTGCTGCCCTCTACCCCTCCAATCTCACATCCAGAAGTCATCTTACCATGTATGCTTGGTCTTAGAAACATGAAATACAAGGTGAATGCTCTTAAACTGAGGGGGTAATTTGAGTCGAACCGTCACCGTCTTAAACACCTTGGTCACGACATAAGGTCCAATGAATTTAGGTCACAGTTTACATGCGGGGAGTTTGAGTGGAATGTCCTTGCTGACAACCAAACTTTCTGACCACATACGTAAACTGGGGACAGTCCGTCGACACCTTGTTCCTCTCATTGATCTGGGAAAGGGCTTCTCCATGTACAAAGTACTTGGCGAGCCTCGAAGTACAAAGGAACCTCTGAATAAACGTCTGTGCGGATGGAACAATGGCTTCGGACTCTTGTGAGGGAAATAGCAGGGGCTGGTAGCCTAAACAGCACTGGAAAGGTGAAAAGAAGACTGGGAGTGAGTTATGTGCGCACTCAACCATGTTTAATCTGGAACTCTCTTCGTACTGACTCAGACACATACAGCAGACTCTCTGGCCACCCTGCAGGAGCAGTGACACCGAATTATGCCTCACGGACCTTGGACTCCACCCTCCAGGTGACTGCCCTGACCACCCGGTTGGGAGGCACGATGGTCACAGGGAAAGTAGGTCTAGGCTCGGCCTTAAAAATCTGTGAGAGTGCATCGGGTTTGCTGTTCTTAGTAGTGGGGCAAAAAGAGATGTTAAGATTAAACCAAAGAACAGTGCCCAGCAAGCCTGTCAAGAACTTAATTTCTTAGCGGAACGAATATAATCTAAGTTCTTATGGTACACACACTCTCCAACACTCTCCAACCACACTCCACACTCTCCAACCATTGACGCCACTACTTCAGCGCCAAGTAACTCCCTATTCCAAGTGTTGTAATTCCATTCAGAAGGGGTGAGATGATGAGAAAAAAAGTGCATGGGTGTGTTCTGTCATGCAAAGGTGATCTGTGGGACAAAAACTCCTACCTCTGACGCATCCACCTCCACAATGAATTGACGAGACTTATATAGCTCTCCATGAACTTCCTCTCAGGACTCAGGACTAGAGCGAGTAAAGGGGTCCTTTAGGTGGAGAAGTACCAGGCAATAAATCTATCGGACAGTCGTACAGGTGGTGCGGAGGGAGAGATGAAGCCCGGGACTTATTGAACACCACTCTCAGGTCATGGTAAGCCTACGGTGTAATCGCCAGGTTCATCGGTTCCATGCAGAGACACACATTAAAGGAGAAGATGCAGACACCAAACACTGAGATACATAGAATTAACTCCAAGTCACCACGGCTTTAAGAACCCAGTCAATGTGAGGGTTATGTTTAATCAGCCAGGTGTATCCCAAGACCACTGGAGCGGAAGGAGAGTGTATCAGGAGAAATCGAATCTCCTCCGCATAATTTTCTATAATGATGAGGTTGACCAGATTGGTGGAATGAGTAATTCTGGTAAGCGGGGTACCACAAAGGGTTTTGGCTGAAGAGGAGAACACATGGAACGCCCAAATGCTCAACCAATCGAATATCTATAAAGTCACCCTCCTCTCCAGAATCAATCAATGTGGACACCAGATGGGCCGCTCCTTCCAATTGCGGGAGGATAGAACGCCCACCAGTAGCTAGTAACGCTCACTGTGCTTCCTCCCCTTTATAGTGAGCACTGCTTCTTGGCTGGACAAGTTGAACCTGAAATGCTGTGAGGTATCGCCCTTCGCGCCTAATGCGCTGCTAAATCACTCAGATGCTGGGAACAAATAGAAACCTGATTGTTTACACGGATAGCAAGGTCGACCAATCCATTCGAGAGAAGGGGGTAATTCTAAGTAAAGGAGGTAAGTCCAGTAAATCTCATCCTTGATGTGTTTGGCTAATCCATGGAGCATTCCAGCCACAGGATGCCACGAAAGTACGGAACTCGATAGAATATGCTGACACGGACCGAGCTGCATGTGGTAACAGCGACAAGGCTTATGCCGCCTTGATGTCCAGTGCTGAATGGTCAAAGACCATATGAAGCTCCTTTGAGAACTCCTTGTACAGCAATCATGTCCATTTATCCTACATAGCAGTTACTCACTCCCCCTTCGGTGTTGGGCAGATGTGAAGGAACATCGGGAGGATTTCTCTGGAACTGATCGAGCTGTTGAGCAATCCTGGCTAGCTGTCATGACATCTCCATCATTGCTTTATGAGAAGCTGTTAGTTCCTCTTGCTGCCATCCCAAATGAATGTCCTGTTGAGCAATGGCTCAGCGCAACTCAAGTTCATTCCTAATTCCATCTTGATCCATTGATTCTGTTATGGAATTCAGATGAATGGAGGACTCAATATGTAGTGAACAAAACATGAAAATAAGAAAGAAAAGAAAAAAAGTGTATGTGACCGTGGCGATGGTAGATGCTGAGTTGTGGCTCCTGTGTGCTAAACACACCAGCGGACACAACAACAGAAGTGCAGCAAGTCAGACAGTCTTGCTTTCAACTGCTTGTCAATAGCTCCTGGTATATATATATATCACTCTTAAATAGCTCCTCCTATATATACAGCTCTGGAAAAAATTAAGAGACCACTGACATTTTTTCTTAAATCAGCATCTCTACAAGTATGGAAGACATTCCATTCCAATGTCTGTTGAATTCCAACACAGGCACACCTCAATCTACTGAATGAGGTGCTGATTTGGTGATTACCTGAACCAAATCTTATTTAATAAGGAAAAGAATAAACAAAAACACTTCTGTGGTCATCACTATTCTCTTGCAGTAGGAGCAGCTGGCTGGCAAAAACAGTGATACTAGTACCTCAAAAGTAATTGGAATAAAAAATAACTATTGACCATGCCAAAAAAATTGAAAAGGAAAGTTTAGAGTAAGGAAAAGAAGGGTTCAGGTTTCTGGCTTTACTGGGAGAGGGATACAGTGAGCGTCCGGTTGCTTCCATCCTTAAAATTTCAAAGAAGGTGGTTCATAAGAACAAGGTCAAGCAGCAGACATTGGGGACAACAAAGCTACAGACCGGCAGAGGGCGAAAACGACTCTCCACCAACCGGAATGACCGCTAACTCATTCGAATGTCATTCAACAACCGTAGGATGACATCAAGTGACCTACAAAAAGAATGGCATAAGGCAGCCGGGGAGAAGTGCATGGTGAAGACACGGGCTCCTAGGGGCAGGGCTGAAGTCGTGCAAAGCCAGAATAAAGCTCTTCATCAATGAGAAGCAGAGAAGAGGCAGGCTAAGGTTTTGCAAGACTGGCATAAGGTCATCTTCTCTCAATTCTCTGCGTTGTCCAACACCTGGTCATCTAATGGTTAGACGGAGGCCTGGAGAGGCCTACAAGCCACAGTGTCTCGCACCCACTGTGAAGTTTGGTGGAGGATCGGTGATGATCTGGGGGTGCTGCAGCAAGGCTGGAATCGGGCAGATTTGACTTTGTGAAGGATACATGAATCAAACCACGCACAAGGTTGTCCTGGAAGAAAACTTGCTTCCTTCTGCTCTGACAATGTTCCCCAACTCTGAGGACGGGTGTTTCCAGCAGGACAATGCTCCATGCCACACAGCCAGGTCAATCAGGGTGTGGATGGAAGACCCACCAGCCCAATCTTCAGACCTGAACCCCATTGAAAACCTCTGGAATGTGATGGAACCTCTGGAATGGACTCTTAATTTTTTCCAGAGCTGTATATCACTCTTAAAATTCTCAACAGTTTTCAGCATCCTTCCACCACCCCGACTCCTCATTCTTGGCTTTTTTATATCACAGCCAGGAGACGGGGGAGTACTTTGGGTTCGGGCCAAATAATGAGCTCAGAGCCCTCTCCATGGACAGCATGGCAAATACAGATACCATTTACTGAACTTGAAATTATTTTTAAGGCTGAACATGTGAAAAAGGATAGGGGGAACAAACAACAGGTATGAGAGATCAGCCTGTGATTGTGCACACAACTCTACAAGGTGGCGCTGATTGCTCCCCTCACGTGCTGAAGAAACTGACAGGACTATACAAACAACAGAAAAGAATCAGTGACTCACCCTGAGCTGTCAGATTATAAAAGATCATATAGAACATTTCAGAGGAAATATTATGTAAATAAATAAGAAACTGATAATACTAGGCTAATTATAATGACAATTATTGATAACACAAATGCATGGATCCAATACACTGATTCACACCTGATTTTCTACCAACTTTTTTGCGTTCACTTTTTACATAGTTTTGTGTGTTTGTTCATTGACGCATGGAAAAACATGAAAGAGAGCTCAAACCAAATATGCAATTATATTGTGAGAAGCCACTTTCTGTGTGCACACAACTGAACTGAATTGAACTCTCTTTCATGTTGTCACGCTTGTCCAGATTTATCCATATGTCTGCTTGTCTCTTTGTCCCAGACATTCTTTTTACTTTTTTTGAGACATGCAGGTAGATCAGCACGTTACAATTCAAATATGCGCATCTACCACATAGAACATCAGTGGGGACTGGAACTCTTCCCAAATAGTCCCTGTGGTGAGGGAGTATGGTAAGGCGAAGTCTGCAGCGGGCGAACAAGTGTGGAGACCCGACTCTAATTCCAGTGATTCACAGAGAGACGTATAAGCATCCTTCACACCTGGTAAAAGGAGAGAGAGACCTTTTCCCCATGGACTGCTTTTTTGTGTTTTGTTCTTAATGTGCAAGGAGAACCCCTATGTGGATTATTTCTGTTTGATTTTGAGTTAAATTAAAACTCAGACTGTCTCTCCACTTTGACTTCTTCACAAATTTATTTTGAAAAAGAAATTGGGCTTTAATTTGCCAGCCCAACCAACTTCAATTGCGGGGCTTTTCAAGTAACTTTCCTTTCTTCATCAAACTCAGAATCAAGTGCTAATGGACCTCAGGATAGATGCAGGGACCCGGGACAGTTCCAGGACCGAAGTCCAGTGATAGAGGTGGGAATGTTGATCCTGCCTCGAGACTCCCCATGGGCTGCACCTGATCAAGTCAGGCAGTCCCAAATACCTGTGAGTATTAAGCGGGGTAGTCATCAGGCTTTGGTTGATTCAGGCTGTAACCAAGCCTCCATTCATCAAAGCCTGATGCAACAGTGGGCATCATTGAAAACGAGCCACAATGTTAAGGTAGGTGTGTGTACAAAAATGTGGTGGATTATCTTTTAGTGCCTGCCAATATCCAATTTTGGGGAAAAAAACATAGTGTCAAAGTAGTAGTTAATCCCCACATTAAGCATCCGCTAATTTTGGGTACAAATTGGCCAGCTTTTTCACAGTTATTTGGGAGTTTATGTGCGGATGCTTCTTGAGAGATAGAGCAGCGGTCGTTCAGTCTGGGGACGCTGTTGCGGGACCCTCGCAGAGTGCCTCAGAGGAAACAGGTGCGGGACTAATACAGGCTGAGTTAGATGTCTTTCCACTTGAGCAGTCTCGTGATGAAACGCTCAAAAACACTGATGACCTGATTCGCGCCAACGATGGACAGTAACTTCAGTCTGATCAGCCACTCTCCTATCCCTGTTTTTCAATTATGAATAGTGTTTGGACCTGGACCTGTTCGGACCTGGAGATGCAAACCTCTAGGTCAAGTTCTTTTAGGGGCTCGTGTCAGCTGACAATTGTGACTGAGATTGAATACAATACCTTTGAATACTAACAGATAGCTCTCTCTGCATATTTTAGACCTCCTTGGTGAAGACACAACGTAAAGTACTTTAGTAAAGTAAATATACTAAAAACAGTAAAGTTCTCAAAGTTTTTTTAATAACTCCACCATTCCTTTAACATTTACAGTGACTTTGGAAGAATGAGAGTCAAATTTGACTTCCTCAAAGTATCAGGGTGATTAGAGGAATAAGCTTTACGAGGTGTTGTCTGCAATCAGCTTCTTTGAGTTAAATCAGAGACAAGACAGCAGAGCAAAGGGATGGGTAATTCATTAAAAACACTGTGCCCTGCAGACCCCAGGCTTTTATTAAATGTTGTTTGTCATGCTGGTTGTTAATTTGGCTGAGGTGGTGGCGGTGTAAGAACAGAGAGATCCCTCGAATGTTTTTTTAAAAAGGTTCTATCAAAGTTTAATTAATTTAATAGGAGTTTTAATAGCTGTAAATAGGAGAATAAATAAGTTTAATAAATAAAATCTGGTTTACTGAAATATTTTTGTACTATTACACTACAAAAATAGTTTCCTTAATCGTTGTTTTTATTTTGTCCTTTTATTGCAATTTTCAATTCCCTTAAGAAGCAAAGTTGAATGAAATATTAATGAAATAACTAACTCTTCATTCACACTGTGTGGTTGGAGATATTTTTAAAAAAAGGAAAGAAAATCAGCACAAGCATCTCAGCAGGGTGGAGATTTTATTTTATTTTAAAACACCCTTATTACAATACACACACTATACATTAAACTTTTAAATCAAGCATCAATCAATGAATTCTGGGTTTTACAGAATCACCAAACATTGCTTCCAAACTATTACATACACATTGATCAACTTTCTCCTATCTTGTTATCTAAATCGCCATTCTTGCATGACCTAAAATAAAAAGAAACATGTGACATTTATACTTCCGACTCTGGGAATATTTGAAACAACAAATGAATGTCTTAATTGAAAAAAGCTCATTAAAACATTAAAAAATGTGGTTTAAAACAAACAATAAAGGTTTTAACCTTGAACAATGCATAAAAGCATGACAAACAGCTTCCCTTTTGCAAGTAAAAAGGACAATTCTGATCAATGTCTGTGTTAATTACAGAAATAAAAGCATTCACAGAAATAGCTCAATATAAAAATCTCCTTCGCAAGTACCCTATTCTCTTGGACAGTGATGACTTAGACAATACTCCCAACTGAGGTTTTTCATTATCTTCTAATTGAAGTACCTTACACCATGGTTTGTCAATTAGTTTATCCAAAGCCTCCTTGTTCAAAACTTTAACACAGTTTTTATAACTTTACTTTCCATTGCAGTCATTTATTTGATTTCTAAAAAAGGGCCTTCACAATCACCCATTAAAGGAGTTAAATGCAAATTAGGAAATGGATCACTAGAATCTGAGTTAATAGACCCCAAAGAACAGTCTGTTAACAATTTCAACTCATTTTCAGAAAGGACTGCCCCCCATTTGTGTCAATTCCAGCTGTTCAGTCATTGAATTCACATTTTTAAAGTGAAGTTGTACATGTCCAGGAGTTGAAATTTTAGAGTTAAGAAGATTATCTTCTGTCATAGAGTAGCACAGTTCATAGTATAGATCAAACTGAGCCAAAAACATCCTCTGAGCCTTTCAGAAGTCTTTGTATGAACTGAATTTGGAAAGATGCTATTTGAATACCTTCATCCTTAGAAAGGTACAGTCCATTTTTGGCACCCAATGCAGCTTATCCCAGAAAACGTCTATTAAAAGTCTGCTGGGGGAGTCTATAGAAGTCAAAGTACAGAGAAAATTAAATTGTTAACAATCAATATTCGTCCCTTGTAAGACCTTCCACTTACCTAGGTGCCTTTACATTTTCAATAACATCTTCAAATTTTCTCTTAACAACATTCTCATTACTCAAAAAAACTCCTAAGTTTTTAAAACCACCATTTCATTTAAAAACATTTCAGACCAGCTGGAGGTCTGAAATGGATTCACCACAAAACCAAAACCATTAATGCTTCACTTTTTTTTGCAAATTCACTTTTGTTGAAGACACACTTTTAAAATCTTCTAATAGCGGCAACATCATGTTCACTTATCATTTAGATTCTTTAATTAATACCACCACATCATCAGCATAAGCTGATCATTTAACAACATTGGTGGAATTTGGAACCTGACATCTCAACTAAGGCTAATCTCAGGTTCTAAGGCTATAGAAGGCATGCTAGATAGCGCAGAGCCTTGCCTGACCTCTCTTAAAACCTTTTAAAAGAGAGCATAGGTCACCATCTATTTTCAACATACTCTCAACGTCACGATACAAATCTTTAATCGTTAAAATAAAATTAGGACTAAAACCAAAAGCTTTCAAAACACTCCACCAGTAACTGTGCTCAACTCTATCTAAATCTTTTCATGGTCAACTGAAATTAAACCAAAATCTGAGAAAGTCAGATTTAATAATTTGATCTAAAATATATCCTTACATATTCAACAAAGCTTTCGAAAGTATTTTGTAGTCATTACATAACAAACTCACATGCCTTCAATTCTTAATGTCATTTAAATCTCTCTTTTTTTGGGAGTAAGGTAATAACTGCTCTTCGGCAGCTTTTTGGTAACTTTAAACTCTGAAAACTTCTAATTGATCTGGACCTACCTCTGCCCCAAAACCTCATAAAAATCTATTGAAATACCATAAATTCCAGGAGTTTCTCCATTTTCCATACTTTTAAGAGCTTTCTCCAGTTCCTGCACTGACATTATTAGCCTCTTCAGAGACCTGCGGCAAATTTTCAAGAAAAATATTATTCACGCCTTGTGCATCCAACAATTCGCTTTCATATAAATTCCCATAAAACTTAACTGCTCTCTTCTGAAAGAATTAAGCACAAGGGTTCCCATTTCTGAGCGCAGAGCATGAATAAATCTATTGTTCTTGTTCTTTTTTTCCATGTTCTTTTTTTTTTTTTTTGGTGCATCCATAGATTCAATACTATGAAAATGTGATCTAATTATAGGATCTAATATTCATTTTTTTGTCAACTCAAAGAGTTATTGATGTTATCTAAATCATCTTCAAGTTTTTTTTTTGTTTTTTTTTCAATTCAATTTTTTGGTGACATTGAGAGAATATTATTGAGTTGTTTAATCTGAGCTTTTACAAACTTCCACCACTGCTGTAAACTTTTAGAAGATGACTTCATGGATCATGAATTGGCCCAAAAAACATAAGGACATATTTAAAATGTTTATCATATAACAATGTATTGTTAAAATGCCTTAAATGTATTGTTAAAAGCACTTTTCGGTTTTATATAATCAGCTAACATCTCACATCTTACTAAACTATTATCAGAAAACCCAAGTGGACATATTGAACAATCTATAAAAAAATGTAATTGACGCTTGAAACTCTATCTTATCTAGCCAATGATAACTGATTTTCATATGCATGTACCAAAGTATATTGTCTCTGAGTATAATAAAAAATCCACAGACATCCACAATATCATTGTATTTCTTTAACTGAACTGACCTCTTACGTGACTGCATATGTGGCTCAACATGAGAGAGAGGGAGAGAAAGCACATAGCATTGACAGAATGCCTGTGTGTGTGTGTGTGCATGTGTAAGAATGAAGCCTTGCTTGGCCATCAGAGGTGATATATGTGCCAAATTTTCTCCCAGAATAAATCAGGGCCATCAGCATGACAAGCGTTTTTCCACCTGCTATAAACATCTCTCGCACACGCTCATCTGTCCCAGCACTGCAGAATATTTACTGGGCTGCTCCCCTGTTTACTGCTATGGCACACCTGACTCTGATTGCCAGAAAAGTGTCCAGCTTGGCATGCTAATGCTTGTTAGTGCATGACTGATGGTCCTGTGTGTTCCTAGTGTGAGCTAGCCAATGAGAAGACAATCCCGCCATCTGATACTTTAGTCATCTGAAACCAGAGGCAGCTGCCAAACTCTGTTTGGACTGGTCGATGTTACAGCATCCAGACACAGACAGACATTTTTAGCCATTAAGCTCAATGTTGCGATTCACAGTGCAGCTGGGATTTTGGTCCAGGACGTGAGCATTTAGGATAAGTTAGCAACGTGTATTTTGATCAGGTTGGAAATACTGAGTTTAAAAGTGTCAGTGAGGAATGGCTGGTCATTCATGGTCGGGTTGTGTTCTTCTGAGCATCTGCCAAAGTGTCCCTGAAGTGATTTAGCACCTCAAGCCCAAGAGGGTGATCACATCTGTCAGGGTTTGTTGGGGAGGTGCTGGCATGTTACTAATGTCATGGAAAGGTCATGGACACGTTGCGTTCTTTGATATAACACCGTGAATGCCTCTCAGATGTCTGACTGAGTCAGGAGAAGTCATGCAGATAGTTTTCCTGTGATGTTGTGCTGTTCAAACATTTATTGTATATATTGTATTTATTGTTCAAACATTTAACATAATTATGAGGAGGCAATTCAGAAGCAATTTTTTTAAGATATGTGCTTCTTAATTTTCTCCATCACTTAGATGTTTTACACAAAGAGAAAGGAATAGTGCTTTTGAAAAATATATTTAAAATATTGTACACACACAAGATGATGACTCCAGTCGTGTCAGTAGCCTAATAAAGTCATTTTATTGGACATGGAGATGGTTGGCTCATTGTGGCTGCCATGTTGAGATCGCATGACGAGCTGAAAAAAACTTTTGAGTGATGCTGCATCCACACCACTAGGTGTCAGTATATGTTCAAGACAACAACCATATCGGCCAATGTAATATTAAAGGGTTCCTAAATGATCTGCAAGGTTACAAACCTCAAAGTCCACATCGAAGGGAGATACTTTATTTAAAAGAATTCACTTTCCAAGAACTACAACTCATCTGGACTACAAAATATTTTTTTTCCAGGCTTTATGAAGTTTCACAAAGTTACAAGATAGTTTTTCCCACCTCTTTTCCAAGACTCATTTGTTTGACCTTCCGAGGGATGACGAACTTAGAGTGGTTAAAATGTATTTTAAACACTGTTCCTGAACATAATAACCCCAACATTTAGATGTGTGTTGCACATTTTACGGAGAACAGCTTCCAGAACCTAAGAGAGTACAATGCAGGCTAAACACACAAGCTTCTCGTGAAATGCAGCAGTTCCTACTTTTTTTTGTGACAACCTGTTGCTTCTAGATTGCAACTGGTAAGTATGTGTTTTTATTTGTAGTTGCATTTTATATTAACAGTAAATTATAAATTTGATTTGATAGATAGACAAATGGCAAAGCTGTTTACCTCTGCCCGCCTGCTAGCCAACATTAATGTTTGTTTAGTGTTTACTGTAGCATTTGTAAGATTGTTCACCACCACTTTGGAAAATGTATCATGATTTTCCAATCGATTATTTAATCACCATGATTAGATTATAGACTGCATTTTATCTAATATGTAGAAAAATATGTCAAAACATACCACTCTGAAACATTTGTAAAGTCTGTTCTGGATGATCCGCTTGTATGCTAACACTCTTAAGTCTGAAACAGGCTTGTATTGGTTTGAAATCGATGCCATCTTAAAATATTTACACCTGAGAAGATGAACGCGTGTGGTGGGAAAGAAGGAGAGGCTTCATCGAAACAGAAACTACATGGCGCTTTCTTGCTAGAGAGGTGCTGCAATAATGTAAAATATGTGAAAAATAATGTTTTCCCGAACATGAGTGCATATTCTGGTACACCCCAAAACAAAACCAAGCCTCTGTGAAAGGTCATAATAGGAACCCTTTAACAGATCCATATCAGTTATTGGCCAATATAAGATATTTTCTTATCACTGTCAGTCAATATTGGATATGTATTTACTGAAATTAGATATTAATTGTGCATGCTTATGTACCCTATTTTTATATTTAGATTAGCTTTTTTGTCACATAATATTCAGTTAAAATGAATTTAAATGAAATGTATATTTCAAATAAAATGATTTTGATGACACACTGAAACATAATCTTTTGCAAATAAAATAAATATCCACATTTACTCTAAGCAGTATTTAAAATTCAATTCAGATTTATTTCTACAGTGCTTTCACAATACATATTGTTTTAAAGTAGCTTTAGAGAAAATGTCTACATTACAATTTAGAGTAATCTGTTATCAGAGGTGACCGTGTCCATACTGTATGTCAGAAATGGACAGTTCTAAAGGATGGGCATTCTGAAGCAGAGACAAAAAATGGAAATATAAATTCATTTAAAGCAAAAGATCATGTGCATTTTATCTGATACTGGAGTATGAGGTATGTGTAAGAGTGTGTTAGAGGCCCAAACATTAAAAATAAGGCTATTCAGAGTTCCAAACTCTACCTCCTTGGATTGGTGTGATAGAAGATTGGTTAAATACTTATAAACTAACCCATTTGGGGCCTTATAGGTCAGTAGGAATACTTTGTGATTCATACAGAACTTAATATGTGTTATATGATTATATTTTCCTTACCTGGTAACAAATACAGCATCTGCATTTTGGACTGAATATAGCTTGTTTATTGAGGATGCAAGACAACCACCTAGTAATGCATTACACTAATCCAGTCTAGAGGTAATGAATGCACAAACTAGCTTTTCAGCATTAGAAATAGATAACCTTTTCCATAGATAAGCAATGTTTTTGAGGTGGAAGAAAATTGTTTTTGTAACAAATGAAATATGATTTTGTAAGTTGCTGTCTAATATAACACCTAGGTCTTTAACTGTAGACTATGAAGTAACAGTACATCCTTCTAGATGCAAACTGTATTCTAAGACATTCTGCAGAATCATCACATTGAGGGCATTTCTAATTTTACTTTATATGGTTTTCATGTCAAATTAATTTACATGAACAAATTAATAATAGAATAAAATAAAGATCCAGTGACCCTTATTCTAAAATACATTTCTCTAAAACTGGATTCTTGCCCACTCTAGATCAACATGAATCTCACTATAGCTGTATTCAACACCACAAGTCCAAAATGTGTGGATTTAATTTCTCTCCCACATGTACACGACGTCACTTCAGGCCTTACTGAAGGAATTCCTTCTGAAACAATTACCTGAGTGTTAAGCCCTGATTGTGTGGGTATTATACGAGTAGCAGGTGTGGTAATTTGAGTCATTTGTGGCAGCGTAATGATGAATGGTGTCAGGAGTAAACAATCAGACCGAGGGAAGTGGATCTACTGCAGAGTAAGGAGAATTTAGTTTCATCATAAAAGAATTCTCCCTTCCTCTATTTCACTCCGACACTTTTATGCTTTTTTTATTTTCTAGCTTATTGCGGCCGTGGGCCACGTGCTGATTTATATGGTCTGGCATGGATACAAGGGACCCTCAAGAGACCAGGCCCTCCCTCCCTAAGCTCCACATTCTCACACACACATAGAGCTCA
This sequence comes from Rhodeus uyekii, assembly GCA_037043235.1. Classification (NCBI taxonomy): domain Eukaryota; kingdom Metazoa; phylum Chordata; class Actinopteri; order Cypriniformes; family Acheilognathidae; genus Rhodeus; species Rhodeus uyekii. The sequence goes on from JAWRVZ010000026.1 coordinate 4,652,710, forward strand.
CCCACTGGGCACTTTACTTTTCTTCCCCTAACAAGATATTAGATTGGCGCAATTCTGGCACTGTTATTCGTCACATTGTGAGGGCTGCACATGGTTATTTAAAATGTGTCTGCGGAAATCGGTAATGCCCATTCATTCAGGAACAGGTTACTGTGATACAGTTTTGAGTGGTTGGTTTCCCCTCTAAGGGGCTCTTTGTCTCAATAAGTACAATACAATGGGCCATAGATGTATAGCTACAGGTTAAGAGTAAGTTCAAATGTATTGTAATGAATGTGAGCTGTATGTGTGAAGCAAAAACCATCGTTTTTATGGATTCAAAGCCGGGGATTGGGTGCTAATTAAACATTAAGTCCAAAAATCTGATTGGTCAAAGAGTGTAATTATGTACACTGTACTTCTATCCCTCAGAGCCTCATTTTCATTCCTTTCGAAAATGAAATATGGTGCTACCCTGGCTAACTAGTATTGTAAAGTGCCCCCGACAGATGCACACCTCATAGAAGTAGTAGATCATCAGGGTAGTTTTTGCTGATTCTTTCATATATTTTAACTTTTTCACCTATACAGTAGAAAAGTATGCAACTTTGGATGCAGCCAATGTATTAATAAATTCATCACTGAATCATTAACTCATCCATTTTGTTCAAAAAGACGGATTCATTCAGGAACAAATTTACGCAAATACACCAAATACGTTTGATGTGTTTGCATTGTTTGAAACTGTTTCGTTGACAGAGTAAAAACAAAGTAAGACAAAGTAACTGAGAATATTGTATTCCAAAATATTATTTACTTTGCATTAACATCTTGTTTATTGAACTGTTTCATAAAACTTTTTTTTTTTTTACAAATATCAGCACAGCTATAAACATCTGGAACTATCAATATTTGGGAACAACAGCAGACTTACTTGTGTGATATTGGTTAAATATGACTGTGAAATAACTCATATTTCATTAGTACCTTTCCTTCCAATACATTTAAGGTACAGACAATAATATGTACTTTCTATCATGAGGACATTATATCTTCAAACGTTTATATCAAGCATGGTAATATGAAAAATTTGAAAAAGAAGATTGCCATGTAATATGTGTATCTTTGGATGTGCCCTCTAGAAGTATTTGTGAGATGAGAGCAACTTGATGCAGTTTAATACCCAGCCAAATGACACTCCACTCACGAGTCACTTCACAGCGCTGCACAGTAATTTCTTCATCTGCAGCAGAAATATGCTCTCGCGCCCGCAGTGACGGGGACCCCATCCGAGCGGAACCAGGCAAAGGTAGCCTGTCAAGGCTGATGAATGGGGGACACGCTGCATCCAGATTCATTTCCCTGCCGACAAGTGAGTGACGGGGAAGATGTCTGGCACTGGCAGCGCTGGCATGGAGGGCTATTTTTCAGATGGAGCTTAATGTTGAGACAGGACACATAGACGAATCCCCTCCCCTTCTCTGCAGTCCAAATCCTGATGGAAGACAATGAGTTATTGCAAGGTGATAGAGCGTAGCTATTGTATGAAAGACAGAGGAAGCCTTTGAAGAGGATCTTGCTTGTAGATCACTTTACCCATGTCTGTACGTTTGTAATTCAATTTCACAGCAAGATGGTGTGTGTGTGTTTGTTGGCATCCTATAACAACAGTTTATACTTTATCCAACAACCTGCTGTCTTTCAAAAGAGGAATCATGGACCTATTTTTTTTTTTGGAGGTGGCACCAGTTGGCTCTATATAGAAGACTCTTGTGTAAACCATTACAAGTAACATGAATTGCATAATCAGAGCAAAATATGAGCTTTGAGGATTTATTTCAACCACAATAATAAGCAAAAATTAGATAAACATCAGATTTCCTCGCATCTCAGCTGTACCCACTTAGCAAGCAAGGGAAGATACAAGGAAATAAAATGAAGACAGAGGAATTGAAGGAAAGCTAAATTAATATTGGAATATTCTTGATCACTTGAGCGTCAAAAGTGTCATCAGCTGCTCTCAAGGGATCTGCCCTTATGTTTTTGAGTTTAAGCAATTCATAAATAATAAGAATAAAAATGAAATATGTGAGATATATGGTTTATTTAAGCCAAAAACGTAAAGCATAAATGAAAAGAAAATGTGTCAGGGCGTGAATTTGGGTTTCCTTCAGCCTGACACTTATTCTTTTCTTTTTTGGTGTGAAAAGGCATTTACATTTGCCCGAAACATATATATTTTTCTGGTTATTAAAAATCAAACAAGCAAGCCCAGCCCAGCCCAGATGGGAAATATTAAATTCAAAGTAATTTTGCGCATTACTTTCAAAAAAAGTGACACAATTAGTTACTTTTTTAGGAAGTAACAAGATATTGTAATGCATTACTTTTAAAAGTAACTTTCCCCAACACTGGTCTTGACTCAATCTTAACCGATTTCAAGGCTGTATGGCAATGGTCACGTTTGCTATTGATCCACTACATACACAAGCACAATAAAGGTCAAATACAAACTAAATAATGCTAAATGGCTTTAATCTGTGCGTGAATTAGCATGTGTTTGTTATGAGACAATATGCAGTTGGTATCATAAAAAGTGCTGACAAGCCCTGAAGCAGATGGTGGTGTCCCCTGTGGAGTCATTCCCCTCTCTGTCACCTTTTGCAGCTTCTGTTTGTGGAGAATTCATTCTGCTCATTCAGCATGAACGGATGACCTCCACACACTATGATGAACACAGAAACACACACAGAATCATCAGCATTGTCAGAAATTAATGAATTTATATGTTGGGACAATGCACATCCTGATTGATTTTCTGTTTTTATGAGGACAGATTTTTTTCTCTAACTATATAAAAACCAAATTGTATGTACTTCAATGTAATCAATTCATTAACATAAGTTCCCAATCGGATAATTAGATTAACACTTTATTACCTATTAACTATAAATTAAATCAGAATGTTTTATGCCATAATCCAATATATATAATTAGGCCTGAAATAGAATATTTGATGTCTAAAAATAAGTAGAAGTACATTGAAATATTTCAGGGACCTTTAGTTCCTTTCACTGGCATTTTTGCCCTGAAACCTCATTAGCTCTTGATTTTCATTTAAACAGACCAAGAAAGATTTTGTCTTCATCTATTTTATCAAGGTAAAACCCTCATACCTGGCATACATAAACTAAAAAATATTTGCACTGTAAAATGCTGAACAGATCAACAGTTTTTAGAATTTTTAGAATTCTAAAGTTTTTAGAATTTAGAAATGTCATGATGTAGAAAATTTAGAATCTTCTGTTTTATAGATTCACCTGGTGGAAAACCCTAGCATTAGATATAAGACAGTGTTTGCTTCAAACTTGGTGAAGGTGAAGGTCTGTTCAGTTTTTAGTGCTGTCAGAACAGTGGAGCGGGACTGACAGCCATGGTCATTCCTGCTCCTCTTCCCCCGGTGGCATCTCAAGGTTAACAATCTGTAGAAGAGGGAAACAGACAATTACAGACAAGTCAATAGCTCTCTCAGACTGGAGAACTATAGTATACCGCTCAAGTCAATAGCAGCATCTGAAATGACTAAAAAGAAATTTACTGTCACAATACCCCTCTCATTTAGGAGACAGCAAAAGAGGTTCATCGAGTCTGGGATTGACTATTCCTTAAAGGCGCAATCAGTCATTTTTTTCTCATTAAAAAGTTCTAAAGAAATGAATCACACCACCAGCTAATTACTATTAACTGCTTATACAGTTTGTATTACAACTAACTGTATCTCGGTAACCAGTCCAGTTATTGTTAACTTTGAGTTGAGAAACAAATCATTCATTAATGACAAATACGCCTGCGAATAGAGTTCGCAATAGCAAATGCACTGTACTTTTGCGATTCTGTACATCCACACCACTAGGTGTCAGTATAAACGTCTGAGATCACAGTTGAATCAACAAATACAAATTATTTGCATGTTTTTTGCCACATAATTCCATTTTATTATGTTTGGCAAGTACATACACTCTTTCTCCTCCTCTCACCCCCATTCAAATACACACACATACAGTACAGACACACACGCACGCTCAGAAAAGTGTTGTTAGCGCTGCTCAGACCATTTTTTATCAGTAAAATAGTTTAGCAACTTAAATGCTACATGACGTTTCTCACTAGCAAGGAAATAGTGGTGCTGTTTTTGAAGCAGATAAACTTACAGTTTCCCTATTACGCTTCTATCAAACACTGTTGAGAGATGCACAGACTCGGGTAATGCTTCACACATGCTAATAACTGCAATAATGATTGAATTAATCTGCTATCAATGCTCAAACCTTCGTTAGTTACTCACAAATGACGTTTTGGAATTAGTAACGGAGGCGTGGGATGAGCGTAAAAAATTAGTCCTACATAAAAGAGCATTTTAAGGACAAAAACCTAACAAATATCTTGAAATACAATGTCTGAACAATGTCTTCAGGTGTGGTAATCGTAGTACAGCGTAAGCAGCATAATTGAATTGTTAAAAGATAAAACACGTTATTTTCGAATAATTTAACGGCCGTAGTCAATTATTTCTTACTTTGTGTTCTAGACACTATGCGAGGTGATTTTCCCTGAAAATTATTTTCCAAACTGGAAATAACGGCAGCGGAACAGTACATCTGCCCTATTCCTGGACCTGGTCTCTGCCTTGAGCCGTAATTGGACTTCAGCAGGTGAATGGCTCTCTCATTTGAATATCAACCATGTCCACATGCTGGCGGCCATGACAGCTTCATTACCGTCATGTGTGAAAGTGACGGGAGGGGTAATGCATACACTCATGCCCAGTGTACTCTCTGCCGTCACACGCAGACACCAGCAATATCTCTCTCTCTTTCTTTCTCTCTCTCTCACACATCGCAGACAACTCAACAAACCCTGTGCGGTTTAATAAGACAGCTTCAGCAGTGTGTCCTCTCAACCCCAATTTGGTGTGCTCCCTGCTGCCCTCGCTGGTCTATGCTGAGTAGAGGAGGTCTAAAGGTGACTTTACCTGTCAGTCATGCAACCAGGAGCCCTTTGTTTCCACGATTATGAATTTATAATGAATATCACCCTCACCTCCGGACGACACAGTAATCTAATTAATGTAGCAATGTGTCAGACGTGTAGTAGCTAACGGCATATGACATTAGCATAGCATATAGCTTCCTTTAGCAGTCTGTATAAGCAGTCTTTACAGAAGGTGAACAAGGCTTAGGGTTCCATAAGAAACACTCTTTCCTAATTTCAGTACAGAATCTGACCTTAAAATAGATTTACTGTTACACTGGGGCTTCGCCACACATGATCCAATAAAGCAACATGTCTCTATCATGTTAATTCGAGATTTTGATACAATCAGACAAAACAGCAATACAGCATTTTACAATAACAAATGAGTGACACGTTACAGTTTAAATGGTACTTTAGTATTTGCTAACACATAAAAATAAGTGTACTTTTTATAGCACCAAAATTTTAACATTTAAAATAACACTTAATTTAACATTACATAGTTTAAAAGTCAATTCACTTGGCAGCCATCTTTGAAACGTCTCTCAGGCAGCCATGCAAATGCTGTTCCTATTTCTTTAAATGCGCACATTTTTTTTTTTACCAAGCTTACAATTAAATTTCATATTTGAAATCACCAATAAAATCTTCAACATCTGTCTTTTTGTTTCTAAATGCTCAAATCCTGACCAAAAAAAATCATTTTTTAGGCTTGAGAAGCCAATGTGCATGTGCAGTAAGCAGACCGATTGTTTCTATAGCATTCGAACAGAGATGGAGAAACCTTAACGGCCAACTTGGATCATGAGTGCCTTGATAACCAATCACATTGCAGCTTCTTTTTTTGTTGCTAACCTTGAAGGCTTTCCTTCATGTGGCTTTGATCAGGAGCTTCTAATGTTAGCGGCAGTGATGCAATGACTTTACCAATTGGCTCTTTTATTTAAAAGATCTTCTGTCCTTATCTGCTGTACAAGTATGATTCACAACTGGATTACAGAGCTGAAGGAGCTCACGGAAAAACAGATGCTTTAAATGTTACAATATAATTCTAATGTCACCTTTCAGTTGTTCTGACTGGCCTGCAGAATAAATAATACACCTCATGAAGATGTCACAGTCAGGGCCAAGCACGTCATCTTGGAAGGAGGACAGAATGACAGGCCGCTGACATTAACCAACACAGGAGCCTGAATTGGGACTCTGCCTGTCAACGTGGGATTGCCCCCGTACAACCATAGGAGCGGCTTGTCTGTTTGATGCATACACACCTCCGGTCTCTTTTACTGGTATTTGTGCATCCAGTGGGAGTCTCAGGCCCGGTGCTGCCAGCACTGCTATCAGGCAGATGAGTGTGTGCAGAGCCTATTAAGACGGTCTCCATCGTTAGAGAGACAGCAGCAGCTGGCCGTCAGGGATCTTAAGGGAGCCGTGCCGAGTGATGTTCAGGAGGCAGGCGATTAGAGGAACATTTCAACCTGTTGGGAGAGTCTTCACATATAAACCTTTGCCTGGACTTTGAAAGGTATAAGCAAGGTAGGAAGAGATGGGGAAAGTATCAGTCTTACTTAAAGTGTGTGATTTCTGTGCCTCTATAGTGTCACCAAACGGAATTGCAAAAATGATGGTTTCCAGACAGGTTTTCAACCTCAAAGTCTCACCATTAGCTTTTCCAGGTCTCACTAGAAAATAATCCCAAAATAATAAATGATGAATAATCATTTAATAATAAATTCCTGCTATTAAAAGTCCTACAAAAAAGAAATATGGACTTTATATTTGAATGAATCTTGATGTCCACTCGGTAGCCAACATAATGCCCTTGTTAAGCTATTTTCAGTACAGGTCCTATATGTACTTGAATGGGGAATATTTTTTAATAATTGCAACAATAAGGTTTTAAATATACTTTTACACCAATGGAATCATTGTGCATTTTATACTCAAATCATGCAAAGAAGTATTTTTGTCGGGCTAATCCTGCAAATGTGCATGGGGGATCAAGATTAATGGGGGATTATGTAAAACAATAGATTTGGCTCCATTATGTGTAAGACAGGAGTCAGGACTTCCATTTTTTATTGAGTTATTTTATAAAAGTGTAATGCAGGATTATTGGTGCTGTATTGAGTGTTATTTGATTTGGTTGTTACCCGCCTTATGTCTTTGATGGGACAGTACTAACTGGGCTGCCAACTCGCATGCCACACAATGCATTGACGCTGACAACGGGCCAACAGACAGAACAGGCTACTTTTGTAATGGATCAAAGGCTCAAGTTTCAATTTCATTATGAAATTCCAACAATAAATACAATTTTAGCTCTCTTTAAAGGGTTAGTTCACCCCCAAAATTTCAATTCTGTCATCATTCGTTCCTCAGGATGTTCCAAAGAACTTGGGTCATCTTTGGAACACAAATGAAAATATTTGTACTAAAATCTGAGCCAGTTCTCTCCATTGACAGCTACGCAACGACCACTTTGATGCATCAAAAGATTTATAAAGAGAACGTAAAACTAATCCATGTTGACTCATAGCTTAGGCTCCAACTATCAACAGTAAGACTTCTCAAAACATTCTGATAACATGTTATATCTGTTGAGGATTGCAGACAATATTCATCCTTACTCTGTGGGAAATACAAAAAAGAAAAGAAAGGCTTTAACTAATAATTGGTTACATAGGCGATAGACTAAAGTGTACGTAAATTTAAAATCCCTAACTTGATTATAAATCACTCATTACAAATCATTAAAATAAGAAAAAGACAAGAACATCTATGCAAATAAGAAAAAGAAAAGAATATATATAATGGATTTCTAAATTGTCCCTTAAAATGTAACTAGTGTTTTTGTCCAAATTTTTTCCAAACTTAATCGATTTATAGGTGTAACATATTGAATATATCTAGAGTTTTTTTCGCATATAAACACTGATCAGCGAACATAAACAGTAGCTCAACTGAACCTGCATTAAGTGCGAGAACAAACTCATTGGAACAAACTCAAACATTATGCCTAACAGACAAGGATGAACCTAATTTGTTCTTGCATGTCAAACAAACATGTTTCAGCTTCCATTTACCAGATAGCTTCCAGATTTTCAACAGATGTAGCTTCTCAGTTCAAGTAGCATGGGAACCGGTCCTCCTCTTTACTTCAAGTTATAGCATCAAATAAACCTGAATCAACATCAGAAGTTATGTTGAAAGATACAGTATGATCACGTGTTTCAACCATGGTAAGACATCGAGAAAACTCGAGAGAAAATACTCTAATAATAATACCAGCAGGCAGGTTTCCTTCTGTGTTTCCAGCTATTTGAGAGAGATTGTTTCCTTGAGGAAAACTGTACCTGATCTTTAGCCAAATAAATCAATATTGAATCAAGATCAGATTTTTTTTTAAAGGCAACCTTGACACAACCCTTCACCCCTTGTAAAATATATATTTGCTTTGATGATTTCAGGTATAATCTAGTGTATTGATTATTGCTTGCGGTCCTAATTTTGATGTTTTTTATTTATTTTGTTTTGCTTTTGGCACCAGAATTCCTTTATCCTCCTGTTCTAAAATGTCTTGATGATTTGATATCCCAGTCAAAGATTGTAAGAGCTGTGGATGATTTGAAAAGGGAAAATACTGCTTGCTTTGAGGGCTTCCTCTTTGATTAAATATTTATCATTTTGCATGGAGATCGACAGTCAGGGAAAGACAAAAGAGCAGCGGCGCCATCTGCCGGTCAAGTGTGGCCTCGCACGATTGTTAAATATTTATGAGAAAGCACAATTTGTATGACATGCAGACAATGATTTTTTATGGCTAAGTATGGCAGTAAAATGGTTTGAGAAGAGATTATTATTGGGATTTAGCTCTGTGAGGTCGGTTTAAATCACATAATGCGGTAATGCTCTGTATTTGCTTATTAGGATGGGATAATTGCGTTTAAGGGACTTCACACGCAAACATAAATTCCCTCTCGTAAACCTCTCAATGCACACATCTGTAGTTTTAACAACAAGCTGTCTTCCACACAGGCCACATTATGCTTTTATACATTCATTTGATTGCCGAGCAAGACATTAATGTGTGTGCAACTGTACGGTAGTTTAAATAATTAACTTTATTAGGTTATCTTCATCAATACAGATTCATCAGTACAGAGACAAAACAACACTTTCACTCAACAGTGACAGTTACTTTTTCATGTTTCATTGTTCCTCTTCAAGCATGAGTTGTAAGCTTCTCTGTTGAATATGTTATCTTTGTAAAATAGTCAATCACTCTGATTCACAGTGCATTTCTGCCTCCTCTTCCATGTTCTTTTCAGATTGAGAATCAAAGCGTTTGCTTCCTGAGCCAGAACTGTGAATAGCCTCAAACACAGTGTAGCGACTCCTGCCTTTAGCACAGGCCTCCATTTGTTTGACACTCAGCTGGGACTGTAGGAAGAGGTGCAAGCAACTGTCCGACAGCAGAACTGGACTATTTACCACTCTGGAGGATTTAAGCATAAAACTGATCACCATTACAATTACTGTATTTTTTTAATGATTCGAGACGTACACTATCTGTCACCTGTTCTCAAGCTAAATGGATTCTTTCAGTCATGATTCTACATTTTATATGTTCCTTAGGGCAATTACGATACTTACTGTTCTAGAAATTTTCGGAGACCCTCCATTCGGGCTCCAATTTCTCTGCCATTGTTGAGACTGAAGAACGGGTTTTTCGGAGGAAGTTTAGGTAGATGTGTTCTGCAATTCATAGACAACCACGGACATTTAGTTTACGGACTTCACAGAGTTTCCCAATGACTGAAATTTTAATATCACTGCAATACAGCTGCCAAAATATACTGATTAGCAAAAATGTATGAAATAGTCCCTTGGCAGCAAACTGAAATAGGCTCAGCTTAAGTTAAATCACTAAAATTACATCACAATTACTAAAACCTAAACTTAAAATGAAAACTAAAAGTACAAAAATATTAAAAAATGATACATTATACAAAAATAATCATTGTAATTATCAGCAATTATTAATTTGTAAATAACAATACATTACCTAAATTATATTTGAATGAATTGAGATGTATATTGGGTCAATGATGTGACATTGTCAATTATTTAAAAAATACATTATTCATGTAATTCACACTTTCACACTTCTCCTAGATGATCATGTTTCTAATTTCTGTATGACAATTCAAAAATGTGAGGGGGATATCACTGTATTAATCTTTTGGTTCAGAGTTCAGCACTCTATAAAGGACTGTTGCCAAACATATCACAGAAAATAATCACTGCAATAATAATATAATCATAGACTTTTAAGCATTTGCCAATTAAAATCCAAACAGCGACTTTTATTTCTTTATGTTTTTGGCGGGGCACTGCATATATATTTGCGCCATAAAACCTCATAAGAAACCAACATGAACACAAATATATAAACCTGGCATACATCATTGACCCTATTACAAACCAATAATCGTAAGTGCACAGTTGCTGAACAAATTACATAAAAGGAACATGATGCAGTGCTTACATACATAAGCATGGCATTTTCTTTCAGCTTTTTTCTTAGCCACACAAACTCGCTGTATCTCCGCCGCACACACGAGCTCTTCTTAGTAAAGGCCAAACTGTTTGTCTAAGTGAATATAAAATATAGAGAATGATCAGGCAATTTCTTCCCTCTCGTTTTACTACTTTGTATCCTATATATGTTTCTATTGCACTTACATGTATACAGATTTCATAATCCATGTAGGCATGCCAGAAATCTTCCTTCTGGATGCGAGGATCCCTCACCCACACTCCAGTGAATTCCTGCATATGTCCAAATGTGGAAAAGCCCTCACGCATACCTTCACAAACTCACATTGGACTAGAACGCATAGCCAGTAAAATGAGGTTTGAAAAATAGGAAGAATAAAGAAGGAAGTATTTTCATGAGACATTGGCCTTGTTGACCAACTGGGGCTGATTCATGGGAACTGTAGACTGGGGAAAAACAGCAGAGCTCATTTTGTGTCTCTGACTGGCAGCGGTGCTTCATTTTTACCAGCCACCAGAGACATAGCAGACTAGCAGCGTCATAAAAAATAAAAGGAGCAGGAAGAACCAACTGTGAAACAAATGGTACCATAATCACAATACCTGCATGATTGAAACGACTAGAAGTACTTAAACAGTTATTCAAGAACAGTTGACTTGTAGCCAGGGACTAAATTATCACTTGCCACATTCTGTGTTGACGTGTACATGAAACGGAGGCAATAAGTTTGTTTTAGGCTCGGCTAGTTTTTAAAATTAGAATTGATTAAAATGTCAATGTGTTCCTTGAACGCAATGCAGGTCGCTTTGGATAAAAGCGTCTGCCAAACGCATAAATCTAAATGCAAAAATATCAAACTTTTTTATATTACAAACCAGTTATTTTAAAATTCAATTGAGCGTCTTCTTAAAGCACAACCTGTTAATTCATCCATCTCTAAAGAAAATAAAGTTGTTCAATCAACTTAATATCTGGTTGTCCAAATGAATTGGCTCAACAAGATTGAATAGTTTTCAGGTAAATTCCACAAAATAATTCAAGTCAAAATGATTTGGTCTCATTGATCCAACATGAATTTTGCTCTTGTTCCATTTGCCTAAATTAAGTTGAGACAACACAATTCAAACGCGTGGAAATAGGTGTCATAATAAAATTAAGATATACCAACGATTTCGTTTTTTGAATGTATAATGTACCAAAGGTTATTTGAATTTGGAAACACCTTAACGTTTAGAAGAATGATCACGAGACTGCTGAGGTAATTTTGTGTTTATTTAAAGCACCTATAGAGATTTCTCAGTCAAGATTTTATGTTAACAGTGATCGTTACAGAAACAGGAAGCCAGGAGAGTGAAACTACAGGACAACTGTCTTAAACAAAACCTCAAAACCTAAAAGGCCTATTCACACTACTGCTATGAAAGTGACACTGACCAACAACAAGCATGTGATTGTATAAGCTACATTCTAGAATCTGTTTTGTGCAAATCTACGGATTTATACCCGCGTGAGCCCCACCATCCACCCTCACAGATCACGGGATCCATCACAGTATAACTTGAGTAAGTGCGTAACCAGGGAGGTTTATAGTACATTTACACACCAAACAGTTCCTCTCAGGCAGATACTGTACCCTCTATCAACATCTCCTATGTTAAATCACAGTTTTATCATAGTAACAAAGAGGACAGATGGATGAACGTCACAAGTGAGTTTTCAAACAACGGACCAAGAGATACAACAACATTCAATTAATAAACCACTTATACACTACAGTAGCGCTCTAATATTCCACTCATTTCTACAGGTTAGTGTGTTAGGAAGAGTGTTAGGAAGAGCTTCACATGGGGATGTGGATTCACACACTTCTGAAAACACGGTACGTCAAACAGTAAACTTATGCCACAGTGTTTGTGTAAGTGTAAAGCTGCCAGGAGGTACAGTAGTATCCACTGCTACATATTTCCCTCTCACTGCTCGTCTTCGCCATGCCAGGTCAGCTTGTCCTCGTAAAAACGGATTACCATCTGGGGCCACTTTTTACTGGCTTCCCTGGCTGACAGTAAAGCTACCTCATCTGTGTTTTTCCTGAGATGAAATAAAGAAATAATGATCAGTGTTAATGGACAAACACAGCAAATTAAAAGCACATAATCACCGGCTGCAGATTTGTGGAAACAGAATTGTAAACTACACCCTCTTTGCTTTGAGGGTGCTTTTGATCTTCCCCTCAACTTGTGTTGAAGAAAAGCATGGACTTGAAAGGAAAGAAATTCCTTGGTATTGATTGTTATTGATAACTAATCCTAAAAGGGAGTTATTTTTGTTAAATCAAATCAAATTTAATATAAAAATATAAAAGCTTAAATTTGGCAAGTAATTGAAGTAGAACAAGCTAAAGCTAAATATAAATATTCAATATAAATCCCAAAACTAATAATAATTATAAATCAAAATCATTAAAGCCTAAATTAGTAGACAAAAATATTTAATTAATAATACAACACTGAAATAATATATTTTCTTATTATCAATGAGATAATACTATATTTTTTTTTTGTATTATTGTATTTAAAGTCTTAGTAATTTTGTTGTGTTTGCACCATTTGTATTAGTTTTTTTTCCCTTTTTTTATATATCTATTGTAGATTGTTATACATTTTTCATATTAGAGTGAATAGGCCACTTTGGTTTTGTATTTAAGACCTTTGTCCTGTAGTTTCACTCTTCTGGCTTCCTGTTTTCTGTAAAGATCACCATAACCTTTAAATCTTTCTCTTTCTCTCTCTATCTATATATATATATATATATATATATATATATATATATATATATATATATATATATATATATATATATATATATATATATATATATATATATATATATATATATATATATATATATATATCTATATATATATATATATATATATATATATAACAATATTTTTATGGCTTTAACTATAGCAGTGAAAATTCTAAAATCTAAACTATTCAATTCTAAAAAACTCTTTAGAATGATCAAGGTTACCATTGCGACATGTAATTTTGTATTATTATTCACATTGCATTTAAAATGAACAAAGCAGTGTATAATAAGAAGAATCTTTAGTCTAGAGTAGAAATATTACCACTTGATGAGGAACATGAGCTCTCCTTGTTGGTCTGTGCATCCGATGATGCAGTCTGGTTCTGGCTGGTTGGATTGACCTGCTGGGATCTCCGCGCTGTGATCAGCAACCTCCTCATTACCCCTCTCCATGAGTTCCTCCTGAGGCTGCTCGTGAGCCTGCATGATTCCAGACACAGAACTGAACTATCATAAAGCCTGACAAGACGGATAAATAATATATCACATAGCAAGAGCAATAAAGCAACAGGTTTCGGAAATAACTAAAACACTATACTAAAGGTGAGCAATCCTGGTCCTGGAGAGCCTACGCAGTTTAACTCCACCCTGCTTCCAACGATCCTGAAGATCTTGATTAGCTGGTTTAGGTGTGTTTAATAGGGTTGGAGCTAAACTCTGCAGGAAGGCGGCCCTCCAGATCCAGGACTGGAATCCACCGCTTTATGTAAAAAATAACAGTTATTCATATTATGGCAAGTATTCTGCAGTCTTTCTAATGCAATTAAATGCATTTATATTTGTGAATTTTAATACTTATTTTGAAACATTGTAACGCCAGAAAACCTGTACGAGTGAAAGTGAACGGCACTAACCATATCAGTATCTATCTCGGTTAACTCTTGTTTGGGCTGGATCTCATGGTCTAGAGATTGACACCCCTCTTGATCGGTCTTTCCTGAGACAGTTAGGTTTCTGAGAAACTCCTCTATCAGCTCAGGACAATCCAGGTTGTCCTCTGGCTCCCAGGTGTTCTCTGCACTGAGGGAAGTATGACGGCCCTGTCTGTCACATACTATTAGACATCTATAAAATAAATATTTGACACACTGGCAACACTGTTCCACAAACTCACTCTGTAAAGCCTTTCCACTTTAGATAGTATTCAACTTTTCCTTCGTTGACTCTTCGGCGGATGATTTTTTCCACTGCAAACTCTTGGACAACTGTTGTCTCTTCCGCTTTCCTGTTTTTCACATTCTGCTTTTTCCTCATGATTTCCTATAACAGCACAACATTAAATCATATTTCAAAACCTATTATAAAGCATGTGTTTTAGGTTTAGCAGACAAATAACTAATGAAACAGGATCATTTGACATAAAGAGACTTTTTAAAGAAAATTAAGGATGTTTTACAGTTTTTGACAGGCCCAGAATATAAATTTATACAACACTTACATTATACCTAGAATTGTAGATCTAAGAATGTAAGAAAAGTGGTGTTACATGTGACATTAAGGAATACCAGGATTTCCTTAAATAAACAATGGCAACAACCTGGCGCTGCCAGTGTCATCGCTCGCATGTATGACATGCCATTCCCCACTAGCTAAACTTTCACAGTCACTGACCAACAAGGTTAACATTATGAACGGTTGTTTCCCAGTTAACAATTTTTGGTTCCCAAAACATTCTGGGAACGTTAGTTTCTGGTTCTCAGAACAAACATTTGAATGTACCCTGTAGGTTAGCCTGGAAAGTTTTCTTTACATAAATAGAACATTCCTTTTAGGTTAGGGGAACGTTCACTGTAGGTTCCTGGAATATTCCCAAAACGTTCCAAGAACGTTCTCTTAACCTCTACATTCTGATATGCCTGTACATAAATAACCAGTCTACAAACTACATCTTAATTATTTATTGTTCAAAAACACAAGAATGAATACAAAATTATTACTTAAAAATCAATCTGCAAGGAACGTTCTCTTTAGGTTTCAAAATTAACCCCAAAACATAACCTACAGAGAACGTTCCCAGAACGTTCTTATCTGGTTCCCCCCAATATATGGGAACATCCTATATGGGAACGTTAGGGGACCGTTCTGTGTTTACTGGGTTGTTGTGTTCAAAGATATTCTTTCTACGCCACTGGTGTGAATCTGATAAGTGCGCGTGCCCACCTGCCGAAGCCTCACGCGCAGTTCACGCGCTTTTCCTTTATTCCCACCGCTGGTGATTTAAGGCTCGTGCAAACGACCAGTTTCTGTGCAGAACAGCGCGGAGCATCCAGACGGACAAGCGAGGCTGCTCACTCCTCAAACATCGCGGACCACGCGCGCGCCTGCGACATCATGCCTTTACTGTTGTGTTTACATAACTTTTCATGAATGAGTCAAATTAAACATGGCCGATTGGGAGAAGGGGAGGAAGTGGTTTCAAAGGGAAGAGGTCAGTTCAGGAAAGCCGGGGGAGGAATCCTTAAAGGCGCATCCCGAGAGCAAGACCTGGCTGGACGGGCGTTTTAAGGGGAGGGTTTAATCTGTCTGTACTGTAAATTATTTAGCGCCATCACTCTTATAAATAGACTACTGGCAGGATATTATATACTGGGATTAATTTGCACTCATATTGGTAACACTTGCCGTTTTTAATGCCAGTTGTGTCAGTTAGAAAAGAACGTTAGTGATTTGTTGCCTATTGAAACTTTTGTTAGCAAAACTGTGGCTCGGGATAATAGCTAGATGTCGTGTGACGTCACAGCCGTGACGCGACCGGGGACAGCGCAGTGCGCATGCGCGAAAAGCTGACTGAGATCTGAGTCCTCTGTTTCACAACACACACTTTTACATGTATTACTATTATGTTAAATCTGGTTTAGGCTATGATTACATATAAACACAAGCACACACACACAAGCACACATATATATATATATATATATATATATATATATATATATATATATATATATATATATATATATATATATATATATATATATATATATATATATATATATATATAATTAGGCTATGACAGCATTTTGGCTCAAATTACCGAAATTAAGATCTTTAGATGGACTAACCTGAACATTTTTGTTGATTTGTTTTGGGAACATTTTAATGTTACTATTAAAATTGTGTAAAATAGCAGAGATATTTAGGTAATTTACTGCGACTTAGACTATAAATACACTTTTCTGCAAAAAATAATGTAATAATAATAATGATGGAGGACTGCATCTAAATCTGTGTGGTATGGGGAAGCTGAACGAGCTTTTGTTTTTAAGGTAGTACTTTTATTTACTTGTTATGCTTCCACATTACAAAGAATGTACAGAATCTAATCTCTGAATAGAACAACAGTTGTTCAGCCTTAGGATGATATAGCCAAGAATAGCCATATAGCCAAGAATAAAACAGAAAGAGCACAGTAAAACAAAACAAATAAAAAAATAAAAATTAAATGAAAATTTTGATCAGGTTTCAGTTCGTAACGCGGAGCTCCGCACTTTCGCTCGGTCTAATGCATCTGACCGTTGGTTTCGCCGGAGTACTTAAGCCCCTCCCATTTCGAATTGATTGACATGTTTCCAACTTCCAATCAGCGAGAAGGTTGAATCGGATTGGTTGTCGTTCACCCAATTACACTAGAGATATAGAATGAAAGGAAAACAAACGTTTCTCCCAAGAGTTTTTACTATCGTTTTCATATATATTACACCTTCCTTACTTTTTCATTTACTTAAAATTGCATATATTAAAAAAGAGAGAATTTAATTTAAAGAGACTTAAATTAAATCAAATGCAATATTTGACGTTAAACCCTGCCACTAGTTTGTGGGCCACAAGAGGACGCCATTATCCATCCATAAATCTCTTGTCATCGCCATTTTCAGTAGTTGTTTTGTTCCTCATAAAAAAACTTTTATTTTTACGAGATAACTTGTAAAATGTTTCATTACATTTGTTAATGTACATTTAACATTTGTTACGTTTACTTTATTTACCTTATAACGTCTTTATTGACTTTATGTCTCCTTTGAAATTATGTGCAATTTATAGCTTCCTGACTATTTTTCTAAAGCAAGTTTTTATGGGGTTGCTCGAAGTCAAGGCAAGTTTACAATATTCCCTAAACGATTCTCACTTGAGGATTTAAACGACTTTTAGGCTCAAATAATAATTCTCTTCTTAGTTTTGATTTTTGTTTGTTATTCATCACACAGCACACACACAAAAAAGCATTTTATCATGTATTGCATATTAAGTAAAGTAAAGCATTAAATGTTACACCTAAGATTTGCCCATTGGAGCTGCAGCATGTTGCCTGAATTTGAAGAATGCTTCATGTCATAGAAACATTACTTTGATTTATTCACTCAGAATACATCTTTAGTAATTTCATCTGTATACTGTTTTATTTTTCTGTACTTTGAGCAAAAACTAACCTCTCTGTACATTCCACATGTAGGAGGAGCTCAGTTATTCAGCTGAGGGCCCGATTCCATAATGGTTGACAGATGGGCTATAGACCCAGAGTTCTGTAGTGTTTAAGGGAAATCACTGATTTCTCTCTCTCTCTCTCTCTCTCTCTCTCTCTCTCTCTCTCTCTCTCTCTCTCTCTCTCTCTCTCTCTCTCTCTCTCTCTCTCTCTCCCTCTCTCTCTCTCCACAGTCCAATCCTCCAGTCTGCTCTCCATCTCCAACAGTGACAGTCCTGAGTGTACCGTATGTGAATACGTTCATTAATGCAGACATGGCTCCTGTCAGAGTAGAAATGTGTCCAGATGGAGGGACCCCACTGTGCAGGCCTGGCCAGCCCTCGAGGGGTGAGGAGAGCTGAAGTGTGGGGTGGGGATCCGCTCTAACTGGGCTCTTTCTCAGCGTGCGGGTTGCCGAGTTTTGGCACGCCACCGTCCCTCGGCTCAGGTTACAGGTACGCTCGTGCCGGCCGTGTCAGACATGTTGTTTTTTTGTGGCTTGTCAACCCTATGAACCCTGAACAGATTAGTTTGAGTTCAATTTAATGAAAGTGTTCTGTGCAGCTTAATTCATCGAGCAGTTTGTGAAAGGGTCAGCTGATTTACACCAAGGAATCCAAAAGGCTGACAGTAAATACGGTCGCTTCATCTGTGCATCTCACAGCTGACACTCACCAGATTTTCCATCACTTTTTTCTCTCACCAAAATATTATTTGTTATTTCTATAATTTGTCCTGATGGACAGAGTGAATCAAATTTTTAGCTCTGTCTTTTTAAACCACCACAATATCTGAACCATCTTAAAATTGATAAACTATATACTGTATTTTTCTTAACACAGGAAAAACTTTCACCTTATTATTTAAACCAAATATTTTTATTACATTAATTCACATGTATTTTTTTTTGTAAATATTTTTCTTTGAACAAATAGTATTTTTGAAATGACTTTTTATTACTCACTCCTACTATGGGACAAAACAAATAGTTTTTCTCCCCAAATAAAACTTAAAGTATTCTCTGTAATTTCTACAATATAGTCCTGAAAAGTAAACATAAGGGACAAACAGATGAACAGATATTTGCACTTAAAAAAAAAAAATAAATTAGTATATAACACGTTATGTGAATCACATTAAATAACTAAAATATTAAACTTTCTTAACACAGGAATAAGGTATCTTTCATCTTATTATTTGAACAAATCTTATTATTGTTATTGCTTATGATTGGCTTGCTCCTACTTTGGCTTGTATCCATTCTATCCAGTTACATCTTTCATTTATTTATTCTCATTTTCATGTGGTTGAATGAGCCTTGAATTCAGCCTTTCATTGCAAACTCATATTGTGGATGTGATTCAACCTCAACACATGTCAAATTCCACCACGGATGAATCAGAGAATCGAGCAAGCCAGGGAATCTCACTGAAAGCGCCTCGCAGTCTTTCCCAGCAGTGTGTTTGTCAAAACTGTGGGTTCTGTATGTTTTACCGGGTATATCTTGCTCACCCATCGCACTCTGCCTCTCCGTATCAGCACTCAGATCACCATTATCAGCGAAGTGTCGGCTACACTCAAAGCAGTCATCTGTCATTCTCCTTCTTTTGCTTTGAAAAGCCCAAACCTGACACCGGCTGACAGCCTCTGTTGTTTACCCAACTAGAGGGACACGGGCGATTGTTCAGAGAACATGACACGGCATACTGGGCGGCAATATGGCGGACGGCTGGGCCCCCTCATCAGCCGGCTCTCAGCACCTCCGTCAAGACTCGAAACCCAACAGAGTATCAGATTCACAGGCCCATATTTAAGCAATCTGAGGTTCACATGATGATTTGGGCAAGGGACTGGGGAATTGAGCCAGGGAATTGAAACTGACATTCTGCTGGGGGAGAAATGGAGGAGTTGAGGAAAGACCACCTGGGTAACCTTTCATAGAGCTGTCCTCTGGTGCCAAAACACCCTGGAATAATATTCTCCCTCTTGCTCCATTTCACAGTCTTGTACTAAGTGCTAAAACAGTGCCAAAACCTTTGTGTTCAAACGTCTTAAGTTTTAGTAGTCGATTAAGCGGATTCAGATAGTTTGCTAACAAACTTCTAATTTTATAATGCTAATAATTCTACAGCATTATTTTCCATTTGTCTGTAACTGCATTTTTTTAGGAAACACCAAACCCCTTTCATTTAAAAATGAAATTTATTAACAGATTTTTTGAAAGCACAGAAAATGTATCGTATTGCCAATGATACTGAATGCTGAATACCCAGCTAAAGACCTGTTCTGTTTATTATAAGCGTGCACTACAGTTATGCCATGGTCTGCTGTAAATGTGCAAGCTCTTTAAAGCAGGGTGGGTTCTGATTGGCTGTCAATGTTTTCATTGTTCGCCAGCAGGATAAAAATGAGAAAGTGATTCCAACAGTATAATTTCTCTGTCGTTTCTCATTTTAGCTGTCACCTTTGGTATGAGCGGACCTTAACAGGGAGCATTCTTACAACTTTATAGAACTTATTCAGAGTGGTGCCGCGACCGGTATGAAAGCGAGGCTGTGAGGGATAAACTTAACCGTTTTTCAATGGCATCCACTGTAAAAAAACAACAACCTAAATCGCTTAGAATTTGCACAGCTCATGAGGTTTTTTTTGTCTACTTACCGAAGAGGTCTATCCCTCACAGCCTTGCGTTCGTTCTCGTTAAAAATAAAGGCTGGTGCTGCTGTGAATAAGGTCTATAGGTTCTGGCAGGGTTCTGGAACAAACGTTCTTCGGGTAACATTAATAGAACGTTCGTTCAGTGTTGTCTGTCTTTAATAAGATTGTTCATGGAATATTTTTGTTTCCCACTGAAATGTTTTAGCTATATATTCGTCTAACATTTTTAAAATGTTGTTGCTTGCTTTCAAAAGGGGGGGATTACTTGACTTTTTGAACATTCATAAAAAACATTTTCTTTACATTCTTAGAATATATTATTGTTAGATTGGGTGATACATTGTGTGAAAAATGTTCACCCAAAACATATTTATAGATAACATATTACTTTTGTTTAACAATTTTGGAACGACACGAGGGTGAGTAAATGATGACAGAACTATCCCATTAACATGTAATGTGTGTTAGTATGAGTGTTGTTCTAATATAATTGTTTGAATTTAGTTTTTTAAAAGAGAAATGCCTCCTTTGGTTGGCTTGCATGAATATGTACAGATTAGCAACAATGAGAGCTTGTTGATATAGTGAAGTCTTATAAAGGCGTCATGGTCATTGCGGGGACTGCGGGTGCCTTTACATGAACGGGGAACTCCAGTCCCCTCTGCCCGCAACAACAGACTTTGTGGGAATCAGCAGCTGTCTCTCTCTCTCTCTCTCTCTCTCTCTCTATTTTGATATCTCTCTCTCTTAGGTCCATAGTTCCTTTATATATATATATATATATATATATATATATATATATATATATATATATATATATATATATATATATATATATATATATATATATATATATATATATATATATAAAAATTCCTTGTGTGTGTGTGTGATGGAGTCTTTTGAGAGAGTGAGCAGACATCCTGTGTGTGACAGGGATCACTTTCAGCAGAGCAATACACTCATTTCCCTCCTCCAGCCCACACACAATCCTTTCATTCACTCTAATTAAGACTGAACACTGTGTGTGTGTGTTTTTCTTTATCTGAAAAGAGAACGTTTCAGGTGTGTTAGTTCCAATTTATTTCTTACCAGATTTCTCAGGAAGATCAGGAAAGCAAAAAGCTGCAAACTATTAATTGCAACCATGGAATCGTGCTTAATTAGGATGAAATAATAAATAGGCTTATCAACAGTTCAAAGGGAGAAAACGCTGTATATTTTCTTGTGTATGTTGTGTGTCCAATCAACCTCTGTGTTTTGGTACAAATTTGTCGGTTCCTTGGTAGAAGCTTGCCAAAGCAGAAGTCAAGATGGACAGTTTGCTTGACATGACTTCAAGCTTGAAAACTACGGACAAAGCTATGCAAATTAAAATAAATAAATACTACAATAAATACCGGTTGACTTACAATCAGAACCACAAACCACAATATTTCATGCGAATAACTGTCTGAATGCATGAAAGCATCAAAATTCTTTATGCATTTACAAATTAGTTTGTTTTCCTATTCAGTAAATACTATGTTTATTGTGCATTGTTGGCTCTACAACTACTTTTGTAAATGCTTGAATTTAAGGGGATTTTTTTTTTTACTTTTGCATGATAAACAATTTTGGCACTGTATGTTCCAGTATAAAATCGGTCACAATTGAATGAAGACATAACACTTTTATTCCGCATATTATTACAAAGGTTTTATATTTCAAATTAAATGCTGGTTGTTTGAACTTTTAATTTCTCAAAGACTCCTGAAAAAAATAAACCACATTATTAAGCAGCACAACTATTTTCAACATTGATAATGTTTCTTGAGCACCAAATCAGCATATTGGAATGATTTCTCAAGGATCATGAGACAATGAAGAAATTCAGCCTTGGAATTATATATATATATATATATATATATATATATATATATATATATATAAAGAAACAACATATAAGGCAAGGTGGATCTCAAGACACTTCAGATCCTCAGTCACTTCTCAGATCTCCGTCTCATAAGTAACACAGATCCTTACATCTTTCAGGTAATGCTAAATAGAATGAGAAAAAAATGAACCAAATCAGTGAAAAAGAAAAGTACAATCATTGTCCACCGACACCTATTACATTTTCTCAGAGAGTTCTTTATAAAAGCCTACGATTACTTTCGTTGCTCTGCTCTGCTTTTGAAACCAGAATCTGTCTGTGGTTGTTTGAGCCGTGTGTAACACAGTCCAGCAGGCGACATGTTGACCTGTGACTCTGACAGGATATGCCATGAGAGGTAACAAGAGCGGTGGATTTGCCTCAGGCCGCTGAGAGCCTGAGATCTCACATGCATTATTCAACGGCCTGCCTCAGGGGACAGCAGCACTAATGGTCTCCATGAGAATTTACCTGATAGCAGGACTGTGGTCAGTTCATTTAGCGTCATGGCACCTCTGGCATCCAGCTTCATGACAACATACATGGCTCAGATTGCTGGCTGCATATACAGCTGAGATGTGGGAGTGAAGTTTAAGTAAAGGTTCGCTGTGAGAAAGTCTTATTAATAGTGAAGACAAGGAAAAACATGTATGTCAATATTTTACAAAATTGATTTTGGACCAGTTTGTACAGTTGTAGAGCCCACATCCAGTTAGACCAGCAAAAAAAACTGCAGTGAGATTGAGAACCATTGGTTTAGATTAAGTAATAACCAGCTAAGACCTACTGGCAGTTGCTTGTCCATCATTAAAAGTTAATGTCCAGCTTGGAGCATTAATATTTTACTTTTTTATTTGAAAACTAGACCTAATTTCATTTTGGTTCAAAGTAGTGATAGAATTGAACACCTTTATTGTCATTGTATAACAACTTTCATAATGGTGCATTGCCAATATGTATATATATAATTATTGTCTGCTGTTTTAATTACATTTTTTATTTGCTTATTTTATTTGGCACTTAAATATGAATCCTTTATTCAATACAATTATTGATTTTTTTTAAATGATATTCTAAATTGTATATACAATTTTAATTATATTTTATGATTTTTTTTCCATAATTATCTTTTGAAAAAATATATTTAAAAATAAACTTCTGTCATATAAGCCTTTTTCAAAAGTAAATAGTGTAGTTCTTTTTAATTCAAAGTTTGCAATGCCAATTCTGCATTGACATCATAAAGCCAAACATAACTGCAGTTTTATACTGTCGATTTTTGGCTTTTAACACTAACATAAATGTAGCTGATAGAATTGAGAGGAAGGAGATAGTATGATTTGTTTGTGTTTGTGTATATATGGCTTTAGTGTGCAGGCTGGAAAGCGGTCTCCTCTGTCTCACTCCAACAGGTGTTGATCTCACGGCAGGCCCTGACAGGAAGTTTCCGCAGCTCTCCACCAAACCCATTGGAGTGCACATCAGCCTGACGGATGGATGAATGACACCAGTGAAAATGGATCGCTATCCTCCGGGCAACCGGCTCAGGATGAGTGACAGAGTGCAGGCGAGAGAATAGACTGTCTTTGAACCTGAAAAAACTCTTTTTCCTCCCTCTCTCAAATCTTTTCTCCCCCTTTTCTCTTCTTCAAGGTGCAGATTCCCCCCAAACTCTGGTCGATCCACTCTTTTCTCTATGTTGCCTTTTTGTTTTGGCTAGCTAAAAGAGTATGTGTATGTGTGTGTGGTGGGCAGTGCAGGGTGTGAGGCGTGTTAAATGCTCTCCTTTCAGAGGCAGAATGTGTCAGTCAGCTCACAGGCCCTGTTTTGTTTGGAGCTGTCAACCCTTCTGGAAGAGGGAGAGGAAAAATCGGGGGAGTGAAGAAGGAGAGAGAGAAATCAGAGGGCAAGCGGAGAGGGACGTGTGGGTGTAGGGAGAGAGACAGCTGGGAGGCCTACAGGAGAGCCTGACCTCACCTCAAGAGCAAAGGGTCACTGGCAGGCCACTCACAACTCTTACACAAAGCTGAAATGAGTTATTGAATACTCAGCCCACAGCAGAATAACTCATGCAGAATTCAGCTAAGAGCGAATTATATGGAAAGTATAAAAAATAACAAAAGTGTCTGGAGAAATATTATATCGAAAATTAAAAAATTCTGTTATCATTTCTGTTACCTTCATATCTTGCTCCAAAGCTGTATGGACTCTTCTGTCATCTGTAGCAGAATCTTGACAGATCCTTTACAAACAACGAATAAGTGAACGATGACTTCGCTTGTTTGTCAAGCTCTAAATACATACGAAGAAAACCATCCTATCCATCCGATGTTCAAAGTCTTCAGAAAAGCTTGCAGGAGGAAAATAACTCAGTTTAAGTTGATATTTACAATCATATTTATAGGCATAGGTTTTATTATGAACGGAAACCACATACACATCTCTCTCCCACTCAACACACACACATATAGTACGGACACACACTCGCACAGAAATGTGTTTTCTAATGATTTTGTCAGTAAAATAGCTTAACAACTTGCATGAAATAGATTTCTGCCACTTGCATAAAATACATTATGAAATGTATTTTATGCAAGTTGTTAAACTATTTTACTGACAAAATCATTAGAAAACACATTTCTGTGCGAGTGTGTGTCTGTATGTGTGTTTAACAAGGAAATGTGACATTATTGCCAAATAGAATTGCAAAAATCATGTTTTCTGGATACTCTCACCATTGGTTGAGCTTATGTTGCCATGTCTGGGCTCAGTGTATTAATCACAAAACAAATACACAGTATTTACATTTTTTTGTGTAAGCAACCTATGAGTTTCTCACCATTTTCTCTAAACTGGGAAAGGAGAAAGTATTTTAATAAAATAATGTTATTTCACCTTTAATTAGAAACTATATTAACATTCACTTGTAAACCTCCCATACGACGTTCTCATGCCTTTGTTGGACTCATTAGCGAGTTAGCGAAACGCCACATTCTCATCAGATTGTTTGTTTTCTGGTGACTTTCTTTTGCACCGGGACCTCCTCCACTCTGGTTGGAGAGCTTCCTTTAAAGACTGCCAATCACAGTCAGGAGAATGAGGGATCACTGACAGATAAGAGGCGAAGGGTGGAAGGTGAGGGTCAGGCTAGTAACAGGACAGAGTGACAGAAAAAGAGAGAGAGAAGAAGAGAAGCAAGACTATCGAAAACGAAATTCCCCCAGATTTCTCCAGTCCATTTCTTATTTTTCATCACCACGTCCACAGTGGTTTTAAACGGAGGATCTGGGGAGTGGGTTTGCTGACAGACCTTCTTTCACTAGGAGAGGGACAGACTGGTATGCATCTGCTCTGGCTCCGTGCCCCACTGAGTGTCAGCGTGCAGATGGAAGTGGTTATTTGTAATAATAAACCCTGGGAATGGGAGAGATGTGTGCCCTCACAGCCTGAGACATGCGTGACTCTGAAGCTCAAACACCACTGAGGACAACACAGCCCGATCAGAGCCAAGGAACTTGCTACCAAATTTGAATACTTTTTTGTGGTTCTATTCAGATTTTATTTTTTTGTTTTCCACACACTTTCTCAGAAAATTTTAGGGTTCAGTGACTATTTTTGTTTTTGTCCGGATCTATAGATTTATTCAAGATTAAAGATACAAATACAAACATGCAGGGAAAATAATTGGTGAATTAAATTTCATTTTGATATATATTTTTTTTAGTTTTCTGTGTGAGACAACTGTCGTGATGATTTAAGGAATTAAAAAAGCCTCATTAAAAGAATGAAATTCTTAAAAATATACCTTATAAAGTTATCTGCCCACCAAATCAACGTCATGTATTCAAAATAAATCAATAATGATTTAATATTCAAATGAAGTTATTATTATTTGATCATCACGTGACATTTTTAGTTTAGAATTTAAGTTTTTCAAACCAAAATGAATACAAAGATTAAATTTCTAAGCTTTTGGCGCACAGTTTTTGTTTTTTTATCTTTATCTTTTTTTCTTTCCTTTTTTGTACTTTGAAACCTGTAGTTCTCTTGCAGCCTTTGAATTCCCGTGCCTTACATATTGCGACAAATCTGCACTGATTTTGATACTGTACAAATTTCTGACATGGCTGAAGCTCACCAAATGATGCTCAAGCTTTTTCCTGCCAGTCGCATTGAGATTCACTGTATGAGGTCTCTTTAATTAGCTCTAATTTCAGAGTCTTTAATCTGTCACTGCCATATTTTGGATAAAAAACATTGCCTGCTCCAAACAGAATTTATTACTGTACACAACCCAGAGGCCAGAGGCAATATTTTGCATGAAATGATTCAAGTATTTCTTCACTTGCCGGGAATAATTTACGTCAAGAAGCGCATGGCGGGTCTGCACTAGGGGACAGGACCTGAGTGAGCTCTTTTATGAGCTGAACATCCACAACATGTCAACCTTTTCCCTCCACAAATAAATATTGCACAAACGTCAGAAAAACACGATACTTGCGCTCAGTGCATGAAAAACACACAAACATTCTTTTCAAAGACTGCATGCTTAAACTCTCATTGCCCTCACAGTGAAAACAAGGCAGGATGGGGGATGGTGAAGCACATGTTGTAACTTTTAGGTTTGTGTTTTTAACATCACATTTCTCGACAAAAACTCCAGCAACATGCGTTTAGCGCGTTGTATATCATCATAAGCTATTTCCTTTGAGTGGATGCTGAATCGCATCCTATATTGTGCGATTCAATCGCCCAAACCTTTTATTTGCCTTTGTGTTGATGTCACTATCACTTTATCCCCTTTCACAGAATTCTGGTTAATTAACTTCTGTTCTGTCTGCCTTGATTGGCTACATAAGAACTCAACGTCTTCACGCTCTTGTCAATATCTGGTGCATCGGAGCTCTGATTGGCTCTTCTTTTGTTAACGAGCTGGTCGGTGCGCTGACAGCCATGACAGCGATGTGGCATGATGTCTTTGTATGGTGCGAGAGGAGTGCAGTCCGG
Source organism: Rhodeus uyekii (assembly GCA_037043235.1). Lineage (NCBI taxonomy): Eukaryota > Metazoa > Chordata > Actinopteri > Cypriniformes > Acheilognathidae > Rhodeus > Rhodeus uyekii. Next base: position 4,680,199 of record JAWRVZ010000026.1, read on the forward strand.
CCAGCTCACGCTGTCACTCCGCAGCTGCTGACTGTCTTCGTGTGGATTGCTTCGTGCTCCAGCCCCTCGAACATTGTCTGTTGACCTTCCAGGCTCAGGGCTCTGTTTCTCTCTCACAGCTGTGCGCTTTGAACCCCAAATCGGTGTGTTAGAAGCAATCAGGGCCAAGCTCTGTTTTCAGTTCTTTCACCCTTAGGCCTCGCAAGCTGTTCTGTGTGATCAGGCTTTTTGGGCAATGAGATTGGATATGCTGGTCAAGAATTAGAGAAACAGTCATTATACAGGCAGCTTGTGGTTTGGCTCCAAACAGAAACCCTTCATGAGCTCTCTCCGGCAATCATTACTGTGTCTTTAAAGATGAGAAATGTCTGTGTTCAGTGTTCGCTTCAAATGTCTTCCTATGTGAAATGTATATGCTCTTATATTTAGCTGAGCTCTTTTTACTTGCTTTATAATCATGCAGAGCTGTTAAAGGGTTTCATGCTCTCACAGAGCTCTATTTAATTTAAAACAAAGAACTGATCTGATACTGGTGAATTGCTTTGACAGTCGTGTAACAAATTGTAACATGTAGATTATGCTAGTTGGTGTTTTGGAACATTGAGCTGGACATTAGCTTGTAGGCCATAATGGACAAGCAACAAATCAACTATCAGTTGGTTTTAGTAGTGGTTAAGTTGATTATTACCTAGTCCAAACCAATGGTTTGCAATCCCACTGCAGTTATTGCTGGTCTAAGATGGTCTAACTGTATATTACCTTGTCCAGGCTGGTTATAGCCGGTCCAAGATGGCCATTAGCTGGTCCAAATTAGTTATTAGCTGGAATAAATAGGTTATTAGCTGATCCAGAATGGCCATTTACTGGTCTAAACCGATTATTAGCTGGTCTCCAAACTTTAGTGTGTTTAATATGGTCATTAGCTGATTCGTAATATAGTTATTAATTAATTATTAACTTGTTATGTTTTTTTCTTTTTTGCTGTAATACATTTTTAATCATACAGTCTGTTAAAAGGGTTTCATTCTCTCTTAGAGCTATATTTAATGAACTGATCTGATGTTAGGTGATTTACTTTGACAAACGTGCAACATACTGTACTGTAAAATGTAGATTAAGGTAGTTGATGTGTTCTTTAGTTTATCCAAGCTGATAGATCATCATGGACCAGCAACAAGTTGAACCAAATACCACTTAGTCATACCTTAAATTGGACAAGCTAATAATAATAATAATAATAAAAAAATAGCAGGTCATTACTTGGTCATTAAAAGAGTCCTATTCTGTTTTTTACATTTTTAACATTTTCACACTTTCTTTATTGTGTAATGTTTCTGCTGCAAGAAAAAGTCTGCAAGGTTACAAAGCACAAAGGCCACTCTAAAGGGAGTTATTATCTTTTTCAGTAAGCAGTTTTTCACCCTGAACTGCATGAAAAGCATAGATTGTAGTCTTGAGGTTTCTTCTGGGAACGCTCACATCACAACATCCCTCATTTAAATAATTCCACTCAAGGCATAAGCAAAATAAAAGGCCTTAACTGGCTAACTTACCATTTCCGAAGCACGCTAGAGGTAATTGACCTATCACAACACACTGGCCCAACAAACAAATCAGAGCACATTGAGCTTTTGAGAAAGAGGAGCTTCATCCTTCAACTGGATGGTGGCCATTAGCTGATACAAGCTGGCCATTAGCTAGTCTAAATTGATCATTAGGTTATCCAAGCTAGTCATTTTTCTGTTGTACACTGTAAAACAAATTTGTAAAAGTAGGACACAATGTACTTTATTAATTTGACTGAATTTTTCCTTTTTTTCATTTTCACCTGTATTTTCAATTCAACTTTCACCTGTATTTTCAATTTCAACTTTTGTTTCAGAATTACCAGAAATGTCTGTAATCTGAACGGAAAATGTTATTTTTTATTCTGTCCAAGGTGGCCATTAGCTGGTCCAGGATGATCATTAGTTTCTCCAAACTGGTTATGCTTTGATCTAACTGGACATTAGCTTCTCTAAGCTGGTTATTAGCTGTTCTAAACTGTCCGTTTCCTGCTGCAAGCTGGTTATCAGCGGATCTAAACTGGTCATTAGCTGGTTCAACTCGGTCATCGACTGGTCCGGGCTGGTTATTACATGCTGGAACCTGGTCAGTAACTGGTCCAAGAAAGTCATTACTTGATCTAAAATGGTCAATAGCTGGTAATTATCTGCTCCAAGCTGTTTAATCGTTGATTCAGACTGGCCATTAGTTGGTCCAAGTTGGTCATGTGCTAGCTGTTTCAAAAACTAACTTGACTACCGTAAAATGGTGTAACCAGACTATTTTTTTATTTTTTTTGTCGGTCCACGACTAACTGCCTACCAGCTAATGACCAGGATGGTTCAGCTAGAATCCAGTTTCCACATTTCAAAGCACAACTAACACCATCTTAAACTGAAAACTTTCTAGCAAGGTATCAACTGTGAGCACTGCAGTTATTTTGTTCTCTTTCTGCTTCCAGTCTTGCAACCATGATAATCCACCACACCTTTTAAAATAAATAATGAATAAATATATATATTTTAAAGATTCTCTATGGAATGCATGTTAATTGTGGGCTCAGCTAAAACTAATACAAGTGTTCGTCTGGCACTAATTTGTCTTAAGCACATGACAAAACCACAGCTCCATGTTTTTTCCTCTGACAGTCGGTCTTCTGACTCACTAATTGGACGAGACAGCCGTCGGCTGCAAGCCATTCCTTCTCTCATGCGTTTTGAGAAAACTTTCCGTCCTCACGACTGCTTCCAGCAATATGGCAGGACTCCAGTCATCACATTTTCAATGGATAGTCTTTCTGGTCTTTCTGGAGTCTATAAACAAACAAGCTAACAATAATAACAGTTTAGCATCTGTATAATCCCATCAAAGATTAAACTAATCAGGATTAATTCCGTTTCAAGTTTATGTAGGAAACAAAACACTGGATATATAATCAAGATGCACAGCAATGCGGAATAAAGTTACTTGTGCATGGCTTCCTCTTTTTGCAGTACCTTTGATTTGGACCAGTTGATTTTTTCCCGGCAAGTTTCTTTTTAACAGTGTATCTGATTTACTTACTCATGAATACGTCAAGCAATCAAGCAAATGACACATTAACACTTTTGCGCAATAGAGCCAAAACTGCTATATGTTCCACTTGTCAGCCCCTGCTTGAACACAACGTCTCGAAAAACTGCCAAATATTTTCTTGGCTGCACAATATTTGCAATTCAGAGAAAATGACCTTACTCTAAGATGGAAAGGTTGCTAGGGATGAAAATTTGTCTTCATGTTAAGATTGCCACTGAGTTCTCAAAGCCACAGCCTTTGGTCTGCCCGACCAGCTGTCTGGAACTGACAAAACCAGAAATGGATTTACATTGTCCATACTCCAGACTGTCTTTCTCAATTTTGGGGTCCATCAAGAGGCAATCTGGAAACTGTTAGTCAGTAAGTCCTTGCAGTAATTGCTTGCAGCTGAGAATTCAGTCCTGTGTGAGTGAAGTAAGGGGGGTGGGGAGACGGAAACCTGAGATGTAACAAGTGCAATTGATCCTTTTCTGAATTCCCTCTGTGAGGAGCCACATTTGGGCAGGAAACAGGCTTTCTGGAAAGGAAATGAAGCAGTCCCACACAGACGGACTTCTGTTTTTGTTCAAACACACAAATACATTTCGAACACAGAAAAGAAATCAAATATAAGGATTTAGGATGTCTTCACCAAACTTACACAATAAATACCCACCGGACTAGACTGTCTTCTAAAACACTTACACAAACACACACGCTCAGATGGTCCTGGTTAACTCTGAGACTTAGGGGCTCCTACACTTTGTTTCCCCTGTGTGTTCTAGTAAACAGCATGACAGTATGTTTGATTAAGGCTGCACGCAGGAGAGTGCAGGTTTTGAGGACACAGTAGGGGTCTGGGCTCTCTCAGGGGCCTCTGTGTGTTTACTCTGATTGTTTTAAGGTCAGAGAGAGAGAGAGAGAGAGAGAGAGAGAGAGAGCAGAGGAACATGTCGAGCTCAGGCATGTGCGCTTCCTTGCCTACAGCCAGCAGAATGCATTGTGATGAAAATATGTTTGGTAACTTCCAATAACCCCCCAAAAAAATAAATAAGTATTATCTTAAATATAAATCATGTTATATACAGTAAAGCCCTGTTTACACTTAATATTAAGATGGGTTCTGGTCAATCAGATCACATGTGTCACAAGGTAGACACATCCTTCTCTTTCGTCCGCTGTCAACCACTTCTATCTTAATTTCTCAAACTAACGTCTCCAGCTAACAAAGTTTAAATCCTGTTGGGTTAGTATGCTTCCCATGATGTTTACACCTTAGATTAGAAGGCGGAGTTGACCACATGAACATTCACATTATGAAAGCAATCCAGTCGAATGCATTTTTGTCTACCCTTGGAAGTGGTCAAAAGGGGACAAGCTCAAAACGCTTTAGCCCCGTTTACACCTGTGTTTTGGGCCATACACTTGCGATCTGATCGACCAAATATTAATGCAAATAATGTTACATAAAATACTCTAATGTTCATAACAGATAACAAAAATAATAATACAAATGTATACAAAGTATAAATGTAACCAGATCCACGTCATGTGTGTCAGGTCTTGAAGTGACAGCAGTCTAATAAACCTGCTTCTAAACAAACAAAAGAAGAGAAAATCACTCACTGCTCTTGGCTGGAAAGCGTTTGTAGCTTTAATAAGGATTAATCTACATTTAATTTATAAATTGTGTAGTGAAGACTGTGAAGAGTTTGATTACTTAATTCAATTTCTGTATATATCCTGTGATCCCTAAAATCTTTACATGGGTTACATGGGTTAAAAACAACGAGAACAATAAACATAAACAACCTTTTGTTTCTTTTGCCAGGGCAAATAAATATTTTAACTGGCCTGACTGGACCAATAAAATAAAATAAGTCCTGATATATTGAAGGGCACCTGAAATGTGCAATGGGTTTACATGAAAATTGTTTTAAGTTCACATGAATTAAAAGTTGTTATATTTTTAAAGCCTAATTGTAATAAGATTACAATTGTTAGCTTTTATTTATACTGTAATGCTTATGGTTATAGTGGCTACAGTTGGGGGGCAATGGCTAAAATATATAGGGTACTGCTGTTTCTACTTTAATTTGGATATTAAATGTGAAACTATTACAATATAAAAATACATTTAAAACTTTAATGTTAGGTGAGATTAATCACAATTACAGACAAATGTGCAATTAATTTTACATTAATGTGCAATTAACAAATGTGCATTTTTTTAATCGATTGACCGCACTAATATTTTTGGAATATAAAATAGATTTCCACTGTATATTATATGATACTATAATTCATTTAAATTTGGTCCAAGCTGGTATACACCACAGTGGAACAAAATTTTTGCACACAAAAAATATTTTTATGATAATTTTTTATCGTGATGTATCTAACAGTTTTCAACAGGTGTTTACTGTAGCATTGTAACACTCTTTTTTGAGTTTAAAATTATTTTAAGTTAAATAAATGAAATGAAACTATTTTAAAAATAATACACACAAGAGATCTCTAGGTAAACAGAGAGTCAGAAGAAAGAAAGAAGTGAAAAGAGGTGAAGGGAGTCCTCCAGGCATTTGAATAAGGCCATCTTTCTTTTGTTACACAACCCTCTGTGTGTGTGTGTGTGTGTGTGTGTGTGTGTGTGTGTGTGTGTGTGTGTGTGTGTGTGTGTGTGTGTGTGTGTGTGTGTGTGTGTGTGTGTGTGTGTGTGTGTGTGTGTGTGTGTGTGTTGGAAGTCAGATAAGTGTATTGTAGGGAGGATCCGATGACCGAATGCCTCAGATGGTGCACTCATGTAAATAACGCTGCTCTATCCACACATTCTCCAGCCTCTTCACCTCCCATGAATCACTCTGAATCTTCAGCCTAATCTCCCACTGCGGGCACAATCACCCCAACCCTGCGACAGAACGTCTTTCAGATCTTCCCAGTGGAGGAGGAGGAGGACATGCTTTAGGTTGCCTAGATGCTGCTCAGATCTTGTCCTTGTTTGTCCAGCAAAGTGAGTTATATGTTGATGTTCATTTGACAAAAAAGGAGGTGGTGGGGTGAGCTCTTAATCATAGACAGATCAGTTGAGAAGTGGAGGTCCTCCCTTACTAGAGGAAGACATGTCTTTTTGTCCTTTCTCCCGCCATTTCCTTGTCAGGCAAATACATGATGAAATACAAGTGAAATGCTTACAGTTCAAAGTAATGTTTGGATGAAGCCTCAGTTCATGCTCAAAATGGGATTTAGAATGGTGCCATTTTTTGGGAAACTTCCAGACCATTCTTTTGTTTAATGATATTTTTGGACTTTTTGTTTTATTGCACAAACAGAGAGCGTAGATGTAAACTCGAATTTTCCAGTTAAAATATTTGAAATCATTTAAGAAAATCATTAAAATCATTTTCAAGTATAAACAATGTTAAAGAAGCAAATAAAAAAAAGATGTCAGTGCAGAAAAACAAAATCAATGATACCTGATATTGTCTAGGAAAATAAGTTTTAATATCTTATGCAAATTTATCACGTTTTTAGTTATCAGTTATCAAATTTATCATGTTTTAAGAAATATATGAAGGATCTGTTCAGACACTTGTAATAGAAGCCCACGGATTGGAAGATCGAAACATTGAAATGTGAAGCTCACAATTTTGCAATAACTGTTCCACTAAAAACTTGTTTTTATTTAAGATTTAAAGCTATGATCATAATTTTACAGTCATTTTTAGGGTTCAAGATGTTACATTGTCAACAAAGTTCTAGAAACTGCATCCGTAAAAAAAAAGTAAGCAACTGTTCCCCATGTACATACTATTTACTTATTATAGTATATTATAATATACTATAATATACTTATTATAATATACTTATTATGATAACTGGGTAATAACTAAGTATTAAACCTGAACCTACTCCCAAACCTAACCTTAAAAGTTGGGTAGCCAATTTTCACAGAGCTTAGCAATAGCGAGCTAGCTTTGAAAGCGTAAGATCCCATCCTCCCCACAAAGGCCCACCTCCTTCAAAACGCATGCGCACAGCCAGAGCAGAGTCTGCAAAGCATCACAAGAGATGGTGTTAAATCTCACATCCCAAAGCAAATAACATTATAATAATAATGAACAAAAACCAACTTAAAGAGCACTGGCCTGATCATCTGACCACGTCAGATTCATTTTGGCACTGATAGTGTTGAAATAGAAACACATAAATTTGTGTCACGAACCAGTTCCAGTAAAATGTCACAGGTTTCCATCTCTCGCAGATTACTGTAGTTATGGCATGAGCTCATTGTTTTGGTTTAGGAGGAACTGTAAAAGGTGGCTGCTGTTTTGTTTGCGGTGCTCTGTGACTGATGTCGGTCTAACATGAAAAGTGCTGATAACGTGAACAGGGTGCTCGGAGGTATGGAAATACATGTGTTGACAGGCAGGTATTATATCGTATCTGTCACGAGTGGTCAAGGGAAAAGGACTCAAGTGCTGGTGAAGTTAGAATTATTTATTAACAAAAGAAACAAACTCTGAACATAACAAAAGAAACACCCACGAGGGGGAAAACGCTAAGTAAACACAATATCGAACACTCCGGGGAACAGACGAAGGAACACAGACAACCCGGATAGAACGGCAGGCAGACATAGACGAAGGCAGGATCAAGGACAAGAATGACATGCAGGAACGAATGACAATGACACGACAAGTAACACACACGAGGGGTTCATATAGGACACAGGAGGAAGGGAAGTGATTGGAAACAGCTGGGAATCATAATCGGGACAAAGAGGCGGGAAGGCGCTAACGAGACACAAACACGCAGCCAATGCGCGAATGCATCGCCGCGTGTTCACAGAGTGACGAAACGACGTGCAATGGGTTAACACACCCACTGCGCGTGACAATGACAACAAACGGACACGAGGACATGAGAGCGCGCACAAAAGGTAACGTGCCCTCACACAAAACCCGGGAGAGAGAGCAGTGCCACGGCTCTGTCTACTAGGACACTAGAAACAGAGACTGAACCCGACAGAACCGTGAAAGTATAATTGCATTTGGACCAAATTCTATGATTGGACAAACATTTTATGGTCCCGCACCTTCGACATATATGTACGTATTAATACATCTAGACGTCTTAACTTAATAATTGCTATCAGGATGTGAAGAGACTTTCAACCAGCATGACAAAAAATGTTTCTGGAACTAATCACCTACCCTAACTTTAACCCATATGTTTTTTTAGGTACGGTAAGTACATGCAAGCGCACATACTGTAAAATAAAGTGCAACCAAAATCATCTTGTCTAGTGTCTTGTGACTATATGTGGAAAAATTGAGCATTTTAACATTCATAAATGGTCCCCATTCATTTCCATTGTAATGCCTCACTGTATCCCAGATTTCTTTTTGTTTAAGAAGAGGTGGAAGTGGAACTAATTTTTTGTGGTAATCAACCTTATGCCACAAATGCATTCAAATTGAGCTTAACATGAACTGAACCCAGAATAGTCCTTCAATTATTCTCTCCATTTTTTTTACTTGCAATGTCAAACAAATCTTTTCATGCAGATGGTGTTTTTCTTTAATGTTCTCTAATCAGAGTTATTTGGCAATACTAGTACATTGCAGCATGGACTAGAAATGCTGCTTTTTCATGCATTGTAGTCAGCTCTATTTTCCTTCACTGAAGCTGGAGGCCTCTGAGCGTCGGTCTTTGATCCGGCACATGAACTACTAAAACATTTTGTCTCTTCTCTGTCCAAATGTTAGCACAGGGACAGCCATATGTTAGACCCAGATAAATCAGCCTTATTGAGTGGCCAGTCTCACAAACCATACAGATTAGAGCATTAGAGAACTAATGAGGCTGCTGGGAACTGCGGGCCGCTTCATGTTACCTTGAGCTGTGACTCTGTGTGGAACACAAAACAGACATGCATCGCGTTGAAAACAGTACAGCAGCTGCTGGCGCTCTTTTGTGGTGAGTTCACTCTAATCCAATGGTGCTTTTCACCTCCACTGAAAGCATTATTGTGAGCACAATGCAGGAATAAAGCTGGCCGCCGACTCGTTCGAAGACATATATGTATGTATGTTGTTCAGAGTTTGTGTCTCATACTTCAGCATAAGGTTCATTTTTCTTTATAGCTTCCACAGTGGTAAATCCATCAGGCTTTGTCAAAAAAGTCAGTTATTATGCATGCGATGAATACAGCGCTCAGCTTATGTTTGTCTGGGAAGTATGTAGATCGATTAGTGAAATGCATTAGGGTCATTAAGTGCCCTTTGTCTTCTGACCTTGTTAAAATATTCATATACAGCAGAGAGATTGTCTTCCACAGATGACAGGAAACAGACCATCACCGGACCCCGGGTTTATATCTGGCCAATCACTGTCCATATAGCTTGAGTTTGGAAAATGGCTCACTGGATATCTGCAGACTATGAGACTCCTTGGCTTTTACGCCCTTTACTTTCTCTTTGTGTTTATTCTTTATAGTCGAACCAAGTCACAGTGTTTTATGCGATCCAGATTGTTTCAAAGCAGCTTCACATTAATAAACAGGAAAATAACCGCGTAATGCTGTAAAATGTATCAATTATGAAACTGTAAAGCAGCAGATAATAGTCAACTCAATTTATTTCAGTGTTGTTTCAACTGTCAATTGTTCCAAGTTCAATTCAGCTATAATACAAAAGGCAATATTACCATCAAGCCATTTCAATATTGATTCATTCGATTCAATAACAGTGACAATGTAGCAAAGGTTAGTGTAATTATCCAGCTCAATATAGCTCCAGTACTTATAAAGGAAAGAAAGCACTCAATTCTTGAATTTTGCAGTGTTACACAGCTTTAAATAGTAAGAAAAACGTGATGTCTGTCTGACTTCTATAATGCAGTGTCTTTTCTTTACTTATCACTTACAACTTATCCAGATTACCCAATCTGAATTTAAATATTTTGAGTATGGCTAATGAAAGAATTGTTCATTTATTGCGAGTTTCAGAGAGATGCTATAGATGGGTATATCTCAATTCACTTTTGTTCAGCTGTCTGGTTTTAAGCAGTGAATGAATCTGCCTGAGAGAGGTTACCATTTGAATGGCAGAGGTCCTACACTTGTAGAGTTAACGCCTCGCTTGTTACTTTCTGAGGTAAAATACCCACCCGTCTATCACTCTGACAGCTCTGACAGCCATTCAGGGAACCCTGAGGTGCCCCAGTGCGCAATCAAAGGGCTTTTATTGAAAGAATCTAAAACTAGCCTGTCAGGACAGAGAGGCGGGGTCAGCTGTCATGGTGACATGGCCCTGCAGCGGTAAATTATCCTGAAAGAGAGAACTCTAAGATCTCGTGATCAGTTTGAAACTCAGCACAACTCTTGCACTGCTCCTATCTGTAACAAATGTTAAAAAGGAAAGAGTCTGTTTGAAAGGAGTTTTCGGTTGGCTTCATTTGGCCGTCCTCCTTCTTCATCTTATCCCTACTCAGCCACACAGAAGGAATAGAACAGGACAGAACAGAAATCTGAAGGAATGCTCTCGATTTTCCATTTTTACCACTGGAGGACAGTACTGTACAGCAAATGAAAATTATTTGAGTATTTCATACTAAAATGAACACTATTTGCAAGCATGTTAAGAGTATTGATTTTGTAAATTATAATTGCATTAAGATTATTTTTTGTTACTGCAGACTGCAGATAAAACTATTTTATTTAGTCATTTTTATTTACAGTCATGGCCAAAATTGTTGTCACCCCTAAAATATTTCCAGAAAATCAAGTATTGCTCACAGAAAAGTATTACATTAACACATGATTTGCTGTACATGCTTATTCCCATTGTGTGTTTTGGAACAAAACAAAAAAGGGAGGGGAAAAAAGCAAATTTTACATAATTTCACACAAAACTCAAAAAAAGTGGGCTGGACAAAATTATTGGCACCCTTAATTTAACATTTGGTTGTACACCCTTTGGAAAAGATAACTGAAATCAATCGCTTCCTATAACCATCAATACGTTTCTTACTCCTCTCACCCAGAATTTTGGACCACTCTTCCTTTGGCAAACTGTTCCAGGTCTCTCATATTGGAAGGGCGCCTTTTCCCAACAGCAATTTTAAGATCTCTCCACAGGTGTTCAATAGGATTTAGATCTGGACTCATTGCTGGCCACATCAGAACTCTCCAGCGCTTTGTTGCCATCCATTTCTGGGTGTTTTTTGAAGTAGGTTTGGGGTCATCGTCCTGCTGGAAGACCCACGATCTCGGACGTAAACCCTACATATTGCGACCCAGAATCCTTTGGTAATCCTCAGATTTCATGATGTCTTGAAGCACCCAGTGCCAGAGGCAGCAAAACAACCCCAAAACATCTTTGAACCTCCACCATATTTGACTGTAGGTACTGTGTTCTTTTCTTTGTAGGCCTGCTTTTCCTGCCATAGCGTTTCATTTCATTCAAATGTCGACGGATAGTTTGCGCTAACACTGACGCACCCTGAGCCTGCAAGATAGCTTGAATTTCTTTGGAACTTGTTTTGGACTGCTTATCCACCATCTGGACTATCCTGTGTTGCAACCTTTCATACATTTTTCTCTTTCACCCACGTCCAGGGAGATTAGCTACAGTTCCATGGGTTGCAAACTTCTTGATAATGTTGCGCACTGTGGACAAAGAAACATCTTGATCTCTTGTAGACTTGTAACCTTGAGATTGTTTATATTTTTCCAGTTTTGTTTCTCAAGTCCACAGACAGTTCTCTTCTCCTCTTTCTGTTGTCCATGCTTAGTGTGGCACACATAGACACACAATGCATAGACTAACTAAGTCAACTTCTCTATTTTTTATCTGCTTTCAGGTGGGATTTTTATGTTGCCCACACCTGTTACTTGCTCCAGGTGTGTTTAAAGGAGCATCACATGCTTGAAACAATCTTATTTATCCACAATTTTGAAAGGGTGGCAATAACTTTGTCCAGCCCATTTTTGGAGATTTGTGTGAAATCATGTCAAATTTGCTTGTTTTCCTACTTTTTTTGTTTGGTTCCAATACACACAAAGGGAATAAATAGCAAAACATGTGTTAATTCAATACTTTTCTGTGAGCAATACTTAATTTTCTGGAAAAATTTCAGGGGTGCCAACAATTTTGGCCATGACTGTATATAGCAACTGCACGTTTTTTCACGTATCAGCCAAAGCAATTATAATAATAATTCTGTCATTTAATTGATAAAACATTGGTACTGATGGAATAATATTTAAAGTGTGTGACTTATTCAGAAATATCTCAGAATTTAAGATATAGTGCTTGCATTTCCTTTTTCAAAGAGAGTTTTTTCTTAGTCTTTATTTTTGGAGAAAAGCATGCCCCAGAGTTCTAGTGAATCTGTGTGATGTCGTTCATTACTGGTATAAAAAAAAGACTTGCACTTGCAGTTTCATCAGCAACATAAGAAGAGTTCTGCTGAGGCTTGCTGTGAATCATACAGATGGAAATAATAATGCAATTTCCATCTAAATGAGGGCAGCGCTCTAATTTTGCAGGTGCTTTAGGGTCAGGGTTTGCCTTAGAACTGAGTTATGTTTACATTATCACTACAAAGATAATGTGTGAAGTGCTTCTGTCATCTGCTAGCGTAGATCATTTCATACTCCTCTATTGAAAAGGGTTCAGGTTTCATCATCAATGAGATGACAGCTCAATATTTGCCTCACACACTCATTATGAGTATGGTGAGAATCAAAGACCATGAAATAAATTTCTGTGTATATTCATCCATAACGTACTTGCTGCTGGTGGTGACAACAAAAAAGCAACATCAGTGTTTAGTAATGAGTCTGTTGTTTGTGTGAAATGTCAAGAAACGCTTTATACCAAAGTAGATTGTACCGTCAATAACTTACAGTGTTAAAAAATTAAAGGGCAGAAATATTGTTAGTTACTCAATATTTATCTGTTTCAATTAAAGTAGTTGCAATTATGTATCTAAATTCCCGACTGTGTAAGTAACAGGTGGCATGAGACTTTGGCATATGTGTTGGAACATTAAATTACAATTTAATTTGGGAGTTGTTGGCTGCATCCAAAAGCTTACAAATGCTGCCTTCGGAGGACACATTCCAAGGTAGAAATGCATTACGGCATGTCCGAAACTAATGTTCATTCACTTCCTGTCTCCTGAGATACCTTCATCTGATTGATTTTTAAAGGCAGTATAGAAGCATTCTTCACTGCCTTCAATGTCCCACAATTCTGTGCATTACATTCGATTACAGTTGAGATAAAAAATAATGATGGCATCTGAAAGATATGGTTTCTGATCAGTTTGTGTATAAATGTACCTGTCTGTCCAGTGTTTTATACATTTGATGTAATTTTGAAGTGAGAAATTAGTATTGTAATACAAATAAAAAAAATACCGTAATGATTCTGAACTGTAAAAATCCTTCACGTGCTTTTTACATTTAAATTTATGCATCTGGCAGACGCTTTTATCTAAAGTGACTTACATTGCATTCAAGAAACACATTGACATTCTAATCATGAAGAACTCATGACCTTGGCGTTGCAAGCGCCACACTCTACTGTTTGTAGTTACGTGTAAACTCCTATTTCTCTGAGAGTTTGTAGCACGTGGATGCTGTACCATCTGAGCACTGCAGATTTAAGGTGTGTTTGACTTGAACACACATAGCCTAACATCAAAACACAGCGAGAGCAAGCAAATAGAGCTTTATTTACGGTAATTACGTCATGGCGTGAATGCAGCATTACTACTGCAGCAAGAAAAACGTATAAGGCTGCGTTTGACTCCACTTTCAGACATTTTAAACTTTGTCACGTGAAGTTTATTTGGACAGACCCTCAACCCCTTGAATTCGACCAAGGAAGCGAGTAACTCAACATAACGCGTACACTTCAGGAAGATCCATAGACCACAATGCACCATGATTGGGACGTCATTTTCAGTTAAGTGCGATGCAGAAGCACGAGGAGATGTGGAATCCAACTGAAATACTTTATTTTTCAAACACGATAAACAAAAGACTTTAAACAAAAAACGGTACTCTTGAAACTAAATCTAACTAAATCTTGGAAACACTTGAAACAGTATCAACTATCGACAAAGACATGGGAACACAGGAGGGTATATATAACAAGACGAGATGGGAAACACCTGACAACACTGACGCGGTAGGACATGGAAGATACATAGAAGGGACCCGGATGTGAACAACGTGACAAGACTGTGACAGTCACAGCAGAACATACTTAATTTACTTAACTCCACACAACTGATACTGGAGTTAAGCACAAGCTACAAGTAATTAGTACTTGTAGCTACCTTAAGCTGACTGTTTTTTAACACAGTTAAGGTTTACTGTATTGTCATTTGCGTATTTAAAGAAAAAGTAATATAAATATATTAAAATATTCTATATTACTTTGGTGTGAATCACTTTGGTGTGTACAAAGCTTTATTGGCGAGTTTCTCTCTTTGTCTGGCATCCTAGGAAACCGTTTCTCTCGCTCATCACCATAAAACAATGCTGCTTTCCCCAATACGGCTTCCAATATGGCGGTATTATTATTATTATTTTTTCCGATAAATATTTTGGAAAAATCCGCGAAAAGGCCACGAAACTTGAACCGCGAAGTGGCGAGGGATTACTGTATTTCATTTTTAACAGCCCAAGCATACATGCAGGCCTAAACAATGGTGCGTAAAACAAATTCATAAGGAAACTCCTGTAAATAATAAATAATCTCCATAGCAGATTCCAAGTGATTAAGGGTGTTCCATTTAAACTAATTTCAAGTGTTCCGCCAGTAGTGGGCACTTGTGCAATGTAAGCAATGACATACATCCGAGTGAACGAGATGGAGAGAAGTAAAAAAAATTACTTAAACGCATGTGAACAGTTCCAAGAACAGAATCACATCTTTGCGTTAATTACTTAAAACATGGCATGAAGGCAGCATCAGTTTCGTGAGGTATCTTCGTGCTCAAACGCGAGATAACCCATATATCCATATACCAATAAAAATCGTTGGCATAACCCACTCCCATAGATTGATGAACTTCAATCTGTGTTGAACTGTGTTCAAGCTTGGTACACAGTGCTTGTGCGTGAAATTCACACAATAAAAAGAATTTGAAGAAAAAGATAAGGCATTCTCTCGCTGGGCAGCAGCTGCTCGCCCCTTTAAGATGCATCGGATGAGAGCCGCCCTCATGGCAGCACAGCCAATCACATCTTCTTGCATTATTGACAGGTCAGACAGCCTATCAGCTCCAGCTGTCAAAGTGATAGAGGAAGCGCAGCCAGCTGTCAGCAGTGTTGCCAGATTGGGCGGTCTTGGGCTGGTATTTTTTAAATGGGTGGGTTTTATGCTGTAGTTGGGCTGGAAATCTTCAGTCCAATCTGGCAACACTGGCTGTCAGCTGTCAGAGTGATATTGCAAGCGCCAAAGATAACAACCCTCGCAAAAAAGGAAAATGAAAATGTATTGATGTACATGATGTGAGTTATTAAATGAGAATGTACATGTTGGAGTTTCTGGTGTCTTTTTATACAACAGTGTTGCCGTGATTAGTTTGATGAAGTGATCAGCATTCATCTAAAAAAAATTACATACTGTCACGATACATTACTGGGGAGGACTCAAGTGCAGGGACGAGAGTTTATTTATAAAACAAAAGAACATAACACAAGAAATGAAAACCCACGAAGGGTAAAACATAACATAAACCGCGACACATAAACCAACCAGGACGCAGAACAGGAACCTAATACATACCAGGCAGGAACACAGGGATAACAACAAGACCACACCAGACTGCAAACACAATGGCTATATATAGGGAACACATGAGGAAAGGTAACGAGCAGAGAACAGCTGACAACACTCAAGGGAAACAAGGTAACAAGGTGGGCAGGGTTGCACAATGACAAGACACAATAAAGGGGCAGTGCCAGGGCTCTGTCAACAGACACTCGAAAAGACCAAACTGGAATGACAGAGCCGTGACACATACACTGTACTGTGTTTGCTAATAACAAAAGGCATATGCAAAACCACCACAATAAAAACACCCTGAGACACTCAAAATCACAAAAAAATGTGCGGGATGCTACAGCGTGTTATCCCTCAGACGAGATCAACGACAGGAACCGTGAGCGGACTGCGATCCACGAGCCAGTGAACTAGCAACGCAATTAGTCACGAAATAACCATGTGAAGTGACGATTTTGTCCCTGTTTCGTGCTCGAGATATGAGATTTTGGCGACATTAACGAATCGACATTAAAGAATCGAAAATACTAAGACAAATAGGGAGTTTGGCGGTTCCACTTCAAAAACGTCTACATAATAGGATTGGCGAGTTAACCGTGACTCGAGATAAGTGAACTCCACTATATATATATATATATATATATATATATATATATATATATATATATATATATATATATATACTGTATATATATACTGTATATATGAAAATGTGTTGTCTGTCCGTTTAAAATATAAATCAATATTTTAGGCAAGAACAATTTTATGTACTTGCTCAAAAATTATTTTAGTGTTGCTCCAGCTGGCTACAACATCCCATTTTTTTGTAAATTTAAAAGAAACATGGTAGAAAAGGGCAATTGTAAAGCCATTTTAGTGTGTATTATACAAAAATAACTCAAAGGATTATAATTCCTATACTCTGCAATGAAGTCTAATGCAACATTGAGCTAATAACCAAAAGTAAGAAAAGAAAAAAGAGACAGACACACAGAATGAGATAGTTGCCTTCAGTCTCCAGTCCCTATAATTCCTTTTCTCTCTGCGTCTTTGTTTAAGCCTGTTTTTAAATGCACTGAAGAGCCGATTAAGAACTAGAGTTGCATAACTTCTCTCACATTAATTTTTCACCAACAAGTCAAAGCGCAGAGATCTCTTTGATTATGGGAGACGGAGAAGAGGATGGAGAATGGCGAGGGGAGATAGACACGTGCACACTTTTCCCTCCCGTAATTGATTTGTGGACTGGAGCATCTTCATAAAAACTTCTTCAGGAGTTTTGGCATTAACACAAAGGCCAATGAGCCGTGGAGTAGCAGGGAGTTGGGTTTCAAGCAAGTTTTCGTCCTCAAGGGAAAAGCACATGAGCAACATACAAGCTTCTAGAATCTGAAGTATTGTTTCAGTATAAATAATCATTGAACTTCAATCTGACACTGGCAGCTTGGGCCAATTAATACAGAGTTCTTGGTCAGGAAGGTTAAAAGCAGACAGGGTTGGACGCACTCGACTGTCAGCTCAGGGAAGCCGTATAGCCCAGCAGAAAACAGCTCAACTTCACTGGGAATTCTTGAGTGCTCTTTTTGACTTTCCTATGTGCGGTTATAAATCTCAGCTTGAACTGTGAAAATAAAGCTTGTGTTTATTTGATGCGCTGTATTTTTTTCAAACCACAGGGATTTAAAGATGCACATAGAAAGGCTTATGAGCTCAAAAAGAGGCATTGCTTAACATTTTGAAACAGTTTGGATTTGGGAATAACAATGTAAACCTCTAGATATAAAGTTATTAAATCACTTTTGGCCTTTCAGCTGAAATGTTTTGCCAAAGGCTCTTGGACTTTCAATATAATAAAGGAGGACAAACAATTAAATGTGACAACCTATTTGGAGAATTCCTCAGTCTTTTACACTCCTTAAAACAAACGTTGAGCCATCTGTTCATCTTAATTGTAAAAACAGCAAAACATTGATCCACAGCAATTTACTTATACAATTTATACATTTCGGATACATGCTGTGAACAATTGTTTGCAAATCCAGATTCATGACCCTCATCCATAATATTGTTACTTGAAGTATATTAAAAATACGTGCAGACTGCATATGCTTTTGATTGCCATCAAGATTTATTTGTGCAAACTACCAACCTTCCTATTCATTGAAGCAACAAAATGAATAATTAATATATAATAAGATTCTTTATTGTGTGTTTAGCAAAGCCCAGAGTTATTATGACAGAAATCTAGACATATAAATGAACAGTTTATATGCAAAATTAACTTGTCATTGTCAAGTTTCCGGCGCCGATATGCATACATTAATGTTAATAGCCTATTTATTTCGTTCTGCCTCTAGATTAGAGGGTTTCAGTTCTTCAAATTGATTCAGTATCAGAAAATAAAAAGAAGCTTTTCTATATTATTATTATATAAATAGCCTCATAACATTATCGTTCTCATCTCCCTCAACCTCTATTGGTTATTTTATGTGATGAATGCCTTTGCAATTACACAAAACGATATTGTATTTTAATCAGTGTATTACTGCAAAGCAGTTTAGCCTTTTAAAGAGTGCATTGCCATACTTTTAGATGGGATATGTAAATGAACTGTGATGAAGACAAAACGTTTTTGGAATACATAGTGTCTTGCTATTGATTTGTTGTAAAACTCTTAAGTTAGAATAAATAAAGGAAATTTTCTGTCAGCATTATATGATATTATTATTTCAGGTCTGAAAGAGCTGTGAGTAAAAGAGCAATTTAATTATTGAGAGCAATATCCAAGTCATTATTCCACATGAACCATATGGGAGCAGGTCTGGAAATGGCCAAAACAAAAACCTATTTTTTTTTTTATTTTTATATGAAGTTATGTCCACACTAAATAAAGACTCCAAAAAGACTGTGAACCTGGCACATAGTTATAATGTATAAACAATATAAGGTATTACAATAAACCGCTTATTTCTGCTACTGAATGTTTTTTTTTCAAGTATGTAACATATTTATTTCATTTTGAGCTTTGGTTCTTTATATATTTATATATATATATATTTATTTATATATATATATATATATATATATATATATATATATATATATATATATATATATATATATATATATATATATATATATATATATATTTATATTTATATATATATGGGAATTGTTTGTTGGTCAATGAAAGAACTGGTTCTGATGTGATAGGCAGAGATTGTGTGCTGAAACTGAAGTTATTCTGCCTCATTCCTGTTTTCTCTTGGTTGTAAAGCCTCTGGAAAGCAGCAGAGTCCCTGTTGAATAATAGATTACAGAGAGCAGAGCTGGATGCAGACGGCCACGGTGCTTTTGTATCAGCCGGTTTGTCCGGCACAAAGGCTCTCTCTCTCTGCAGCTACAACATCAAACACTCGCTTTCATCAGTCCTCACACTTTCACCCGGGCCAGATATTTATGCATATAGTGTTTTACATAAGCTATATGCTTGCTGTTTGCATTCTTGGCTTGTTACAAATTACAGCATATCTGTTATGCGAAGCTCCTATGCATAAAAGTTTAGACTGGGAAATTAATGATAATGATAATATGACTATACAAGAAGTCTAATTATTAAGATATTATACCACACCCGCTTGCATCACAGTGTTCTTTATTTACAAAACAGCCTGAGGAAAATGACCAGCAATCAGTCTGGCAAGAAAATACCCTGTGAACCTTTTACAAACTGCACAGTATATCATATTCATTCATGTGGCATTTGATTGAAATATAGTATGAGGATCTCTCTAAAAGAGACACGCTGAGGCACCAAGTATGATATATGAACATTATGTTATAGCTAATAAAATATAAAAGCTATTTCTGGCCTTTGTAGCTTTTTACAGTGCG